>LOND01000956.1:51273-61627 GCA_014220965.1 Paragonimus kellicotti | reverse complement strand
ACTGCTCACCGACCTGCTAAGAGGTTAGGTAAGCTTAATTTAATTCACAACTGTCACACAAAAAGCCCTCGCTAATTTGAAGCAACAATCGCCAATATATCATCGCTGTCACATCATCATCATCCGTTCGCCTCTTCAGCGCTAACTGTGGATGCATCAGGCGTGGCTGTAGGAGCATTCCTGCAACAGCAATTTGGTGACGAGTGGTGCCAGAAGAGGCGAACGGATGATGATGATGTGACAGCGATGATATATTGGCGGTTGTTGTTTCAAATTAGCGAGGGCTTTTTGTGTGACACTTGTGAATTAAATTAAGCTTACCTAACCTCTTAGCAGGTCGGTGAGCAGTCGCGTCAAATGAGCAAAAGTAGGAAATGAAACGGCGATGAAAATTACTAAACCATCGAAACGGCGAAGCTGTTTGAACGATGTGGGTTCCGGATAGTCCACTATTGCCTGCACTTTGTCGGGGAGAGGTTCGATCCCGCTCGTGGATATACTGTGCCCTAGGAAGGTTACTCGGGGCATCCCAAACGAGCACTTAGCTAGGTGTATGGTCACCCCATGATGCGACAAACGAGCGAATAATGAACGCAAGTGCGCTCAATGTTCTTCCTGTGATGAGCTAGCGACTGAGATATCATCCAAGTACGGATAAACACCATCCAGTCCACGACACACGTCGTGAATAAAACGTTGGAAAGTCTGAGCAGCGTTGCTCAGACCAAACGGCATGCGTAAAAATTCGAAAAGTCCGAACGGTGTTATGACAGCTGTCTTGGAGATGTCTTCGGGGCTACAGGAATCTGGTTATAAGCTCGCACTAGGTCAATTTTGTGAATATTCGCATTCCTGATAGGTTTGCCGTCAAGTCCTGAATGTGAGGAATTGGATACCTATCGGGAGTGGTTGTGTTGTTTAATGCTCGGTAGTCGCCACATGGGCGCCAGATCGTTATAATTTTTTTAGGCACCAGTGCGCTGGCGAAACCGATGAACTATCAGATAGACGGATAATACCGAGCTGAAGCATACGCTCAAATTCGGCTCGTGCTGTTTTGAGCTTATCTGGAGCTAAACGGCGTGGACGACTTCGAACTGGCGGCCCTCGTGTAACGACGTTATGCGCGACGTCAGTTGCCGCGATCGATAGTTCCCTAGCGAGTCGGAACAGTTTCGGAAATTCGATTAATGTTTCTCATGAGGCTCAGCAAACTACGGGATTGGCTAGCATTGGACTGATCACAGCCGTATGCGACGGCTTACCCCGAACATTGAGTTTTGTCGAGGTATCAATCAGGCGCGATCGACGTGCATCGACCAGCAAATCGAAATGCCGGAGGAAATCGATCCCAATAATAGGAAAAGGTATATCAGCTACCACGAAAACCCAGCGAAAATCGCGTCGAAGACCAAAATTTAAACTCAACAGTCGACGGACCGAAAGTTCTAATGGACGTACCGTTTGCAGCTCGGAAGTGTAGTGCCAGCTTCTGATCGCGCATCCGTTACCGAATACAGGATGACACTAACTTCCACTCCTGTATCGATTAAGAAGTGCATTTTGGAGGTCGAATTTTTTAGAGAGGAAAAGGCGACTGTTGTTTGGCTGGCCTGTGGCTGTCGTCGCTAAAACACGCCGGCCTGCTAGTTTAAACGTTTGTTACCACGACGGCTACATGGTGATCGGCATCGTTTAGCGTGATCACCGTACGTCTCATGGTACCAACAGAGATCGCTAGTCTTTAGTCCGGGCGGTGATCGGGCACGCGTCGGAGGAATTTTTGATGGTGACCTAGTACGCTGAATGCTGGCACGGAGATCCGCCAGTTCACGTCGCAACTGAGCTATCTCGGCGTTTGGTTCCAAAGGGTTGCGTTCACGACATTCAAGTGCCTTGCGCAGGACTGCTATTTCAGCGTCCTTTGTGGTTAACAAATTATCCGCGGGACTGTTGCAGGTAACTACCTGCCCAACTAATGGTGACGGCGTCGTGCCTCGAAAACGTTCATGTATTGCATCGGCCGAAGCCGCTAGATCACCTAACGGACGTGAGGGTAACACGGACAATAGCCCCTGTGTATACCCAGGCAGTTGTTGCATCCATAACTCTTGCAAAAGAGGCTCTGGCAACTGTGACTACCTACTGCATGTCGCATTTCTCGAAGAAGAACAGACGGCTTCTTGTCTCTGAACTAGAACGGTTGTTCCAGACGCATTTTGTCGGACGGCTGAGTTTCTTTAAGAATCGTTTGCTTCGGCCGACTCAGCGATCAGTTGCTGAGCCTAGTAAGATATCGCTAACCAGGTTCAACATATCTCGGGGAAGGCGTGGTATAAGCTGCGAAAACTTGTCCGAATCACTTGTTATACGCCGGTTGCTAAACTCTATTTCTAACACGGCGAACCGCAGCTCTGAAGCAGGGATAGCTAACGCGTTCGGTGATGCGGAAGACAAAAGTACAGATTCAGTCTCCTTGATGTTGATAGCGACTGGGTGAATGCGAACAAGATATAAAATTTGAATAAATACATATTCGTACATTACACGCAATAGAGACGTAATATGAGGGGGTGAAATGTTGAATTCAAATGTACACTATGATTTACGACTTACATGGGTTTGTAGTGGACACAAACCCTATATAAATCTCAGATGTTAAAGGGAGACCGAAATGTGATGAACATCAGAGCAGCTGACTTACAACAGTTCGTAAATGTGCGGTGTTTCCAGTTCTACTATAATAAATGAAGGTTTCCAATGGATACGAACGGTCGAGCCGCTCCCGAGACATTTTGACCTCACAACGGAGAAAATCTTGACAACACAAAACTACGGAAATGTGCTGAAGTGGACGGTTGATTCTGTTAGCCTCTAGTTTTCCTGAAGTCAGTACACATGCGATACGAAACGCAGAGAGAACGCAGGATTGGCAACCTTGGAGGTTAAGTTGTATTCCCGATTATGGGTTCATTCAATTCACATTGTTTTATACACCGAGTGTATATGTGGAGTTAAGGCTTGAATGCCAGCCTAAGACAGTGATTCCTTCAGTTATTGGGAGTAAAAACATTATTTTACCAAAAAATCCGCTTTATTAGCTTGGTTACTGGTGCAGAGATTGAAATCGCTAAAATCTGCAAGATGGACGCACATGTGTTTGTTTTAACTGGTAGTTGATTGGAAACGTTTTTATCGCGCTCCATTTTCGAATTTCGGTAGGGTTGCTGTCGCTGTGGTCGACTGCGTGTAGCATTGTTGATACATAGATGCTGATATGTTGTTTATTTTATTCTATATTTTTTGTTTCATTTTTATTATTTTTAGAAAATGGATGCGACTTTCAAAGCAATATTCGAGCATTGATAATTTCACACTTTCTGATAGTTCCCGGAGTGCCTCCAGAGGAACAGGGAGAAGGTGGGCGTTATTCACGTTCATAGGACGAGCCACAGTTCGAGAGCAGTTCCGAAGTCGGATAAGACAAGATGGCGTGGTCCACAAATAACCATGCAGATTTATTTTCGTTGTACGATGTATAAATGGCGTAGGAGTGTACGCAAGGAGTGCCCGATGGGTCTAGTGGGTTAACTGTCGTTCGTTTCAACAATGCAGTTCGCACAACACCTGAATGCAGGAGACTGTTCCAATACAATACATCACCTGCTGACATTAGGCAGTATGTAGAGGATGTTTATGGGAAGTTTATCACAACAGCTGACGTTGGAAACATCCGTGAATTCCTTCATATATGTGATGAACTAGATAATGGAGGCTTTGTGCGATACACGGCTTCAGTCATCCAGAAGGACACCCAGAACGCGTGAAAACCAACGGCTACATTCTGTGCTGAAGAAAGGCGGAGGTAGTATGTACCATTTTCCACAGACTTCGAATACATAATTCACGTCAATATCCCCACGTTTTCGTTCTCAGTGACGTCACTGGTACAACTGTGTGTTCCGGCATAAGGTACTGTTGGGCTAAGTTCATAAGTTAGGGGAAAGTGGACTGAACGTTCATAAGTGTCTAAGCATGAAGTGTTTTTGGCTCAACTCATAAAGTATGTAGAGTTTTCCTTATTTTTGTTCACAAACGTTGCTTCACTTTTGTACAACAACTTTTGTATCACCCTTACTTGTTGTTGTTCAAATTGATAAAAGTGACCTTGCAATCCAATACAAAAATTTGTGCACACCGGCCTGCTCTTCTCTTCGTTGCGCAGTCGCTTGACGATACTACACGGATCTTTCACCCAATTTTTTAGCTCCGTCGTATTACGAACATCGTCGCAGCTCCGACCGCGTTTCAGCAGTCCACGGTAACTCCGTAACATCCCTACTTCCCGATATTGGTAACTTGGAACATTGTGGTGGTCATCTTGAACACTTCCTGTGAGTCAGATCCTTTGATTACTGTAACTTGCCGGTAACCTCGTAGCTGTTCTGTTTCATTTGTTCATTGTTGTTATCACCGATAGCCTGGTGAGGTACACTTGCATTTGCTTAGAGTATTCAGTAACTAGCCCTGACCACTACAGGTAGAATAAGTGGATGGAACAGTCCAAAGCAGACATTTTGTGAATGAGACTTTTACAGTCTTCATGAGGTTTTCGATGAACACCGCAAGCATTGAAAGTAAGCTCACCTGGGCTATCAGATTAACTCTGCTGTGAATAGTTTAAACTTTTAATAGTAATGAATGGCCATTTATTTCAAACATGACGGGGATGATAACACTGACGTGCTCAGTTTTGGCAAATAGGTGTACGTTTGACAATAGATATGATGGAATATCACGTTTGCACCTTTATGAAAAGCGTAGTCCGCATAGCCGAACAGTGGCCTCATCGTTCAAAGGAAAATAGATTTCTCGCTTAATTAGACTCGCATTTTAATAAATGATTATTTTTCCACTTCTCGGACTTTGAAGTCCATTATATCAGACTATTTGTTTAGCGATCCAACGCAACTTTACGATTTCTTTAATTTTTTAATTGTCTATCATGTCACCGAAATTATGCGCATTTCTTGCATACCTCTTTGGATGATCAAAAGAAAAACATTTTCAAGCAACAGCATTCTACGATTTTAGGAATGAAGCAAGCCACAAAATAACAACTCCAGTAACTTAACATTTTTTACCTCAAACATTACAGACATTTACGGTCTACCGATAGCAAGCAGCAGTCGCGGAATGAGAAAATTATGAGGAACAATGAAACTATGTAATACAAAATACTGTACAAGACGCTACGTGCTCACCAGTTTGTGGAATCGAGCGAACCGAAGCCAGCCGGTTATGAATAACGCAACGAGTAAACAAGGAGTATATTGTCGACCCGCGAGGTCAACGTGAGAGCGAACGAATAACAAGACGAAACGGTAACAGAGCGAAACGACAAGCGAGCACGCAGTGGGTTGTATGTTCGAGTGCGCGACATAATTGTCGGTATCTCTACCCGTTCAAAGTCATTGTTCAAGCTCATGAAAGGTTGTGAACAAGAAGATTGCAAATGGCAATCGTAGGTTCAACATAGTCAGCAATAAACAAAAACGTCGCTACGCTCAGACTGAAGAAGCTTAGGGAAACGGTTGCAGTAGCCGGTGTAGGAACAAAGATGATTATTGCAGTTTGTTTTTAAGGAAAGTGATGAAGAATGGTGCACCTTTTAAATCTAATGAAACAAAAAACAGCAATCTCAAGATAATGCAACAGACCTTAACGAAATCAACCATTATATCCCATTGTCCCATTGTCCTTACCCTTAGACCACTACCGAACGCATTGCATCGACAGAAAACGCAGTCTGGTCAATCTCCGGATCACACCAGTCAAGCATCAGGACGTCAACAGGCGCAGGCCTTCATCAAGTCCTGGATTTGAAATTGAAATGAAAATTGATATTCCTTCACCACATACACATCACTTACTTGCTGTCCAGTAGTTCTACATTTGATCCGTTTTTATCAATCGCTTTCAGCAACGATATATTTCTTCCAGCTGTCTTTTTGCTGTTGCTGTTAGCAAGTGATACTAACATTTAGCGGCCCTTGAGGTAGCCAAAGTATAGTCTTATTCTAATGGCCTGCATTTGTTCGATGAATTTGATGTGAATGGATTTGAAGTTAACGCACGAAAAAGTTATATTAGGCATTTTCTACCTGTGTTGGTTATTAGGTACTGCCCAAACTGAGTCGCCTCTCGGTCAAAATTTGTCGAGGAGTACTTACATGCTTCTCTTTTTCCAGCTCCATCAAGCTTTTTCTGCACGAGTGTGTACGCGACAGGTCCGGAAATAATGAAAACCTTCTAGCGGTTTTCATGAATTTCAGTTCCTTCATTTTCATACTTTCTTAAAGTTGGTTAATCCAGTCAAGGTACAGAAAAGAAACTTAGCGTGTTACTGTCATTTCTGAGGAAGATAAACCTAAAATATTCAACGAAGTTCCATTAAATTCATCCCTAGTTTGGAATCCAGGCAGCAGGAAGTACATTTTACAGAAGTAAACATATTTTTTCACCAGAGTCCCGTCGGCTTAGATGTGACTCGATGCCAACCTGATTCATTATTTGTGTATGACCTTTCACACGTATTTGCTTATTACAGCAAGAACGCGCATTCAAATACCATTATTCCCATCTTCAGGGGCAACAAACTTGACAGTAACATAAACGAAACTTCTTTTCAATTCGTGTCACTCAAACACTATACGCCTTCTTTTAGTTTACATTCTGACGAATGTTTTTGCATTTTCAGGGCATATCCCGAACAATTTCCATTCAAGCTTAGATACTGCATTTACTCTGTGCATCTCACCGTTAACCTTTTTAGATCATTGATTCATCATGCCGAAGTGCGCAACCTTTGATAACATTCAACTTTATTGAATCTACGGTTTGTTACATCATCCTAAATCGCATGTATTCCGCTTGGTTATGTTGTAGTTTTATTTGTCCCAAGCCGTACTTGCGGCACGATTAAGTACGTGGCCGTTTGTTCACACCAGCTTGCTTTTATTAACTTATCCTCAAACGGCCAACATCTTCCCGGAACCACTTATGAATATTCCTTCTATAATAGCAGTCAATTCAGAAATTCCGAACATGAGTGCTGTAAATCCGGCCCTTCTTCTGGTTCTTCAACTGGAGTTTGGTTAGCAGCTATCCGCAGAGAAATTAAAGACCGCGTATTTGAATAGGTTTCAGTTACTTTGTCGTCTACAGCTAGTTTAGCGCTCCCACACTTCCTGAGCAACTGTGCCTGGGCTTTCCAGCCATGACGCATGCTTAGACAGTCACATTTATAGACCACGCCGTGCAAAACTTCATCTCCGGCGTCCGGTCCCATCTTACTTGTCAACAAGCCAGGAGGGCAACATGTGTCACTTATCCCAATTGGATGGGTTTGTATACAGTTTGTCTATGAACATTGCAGGTCGGCGAATCGGTGTGAGTATGCAGTGAGCACCAGCTCCCTTCTTACATTGACAGTCGACTTATCATCCTTTTGTAAGCCGTTTGGTCCGAGACCACTAGTTTGTGATAGTACGCGCTCATTACGTTAATCACTCCGACGACAATTGTTGACGTCCTCAAAACGGTAAGCCATGTTTCAGCGTCAAAGTTAACCGATCAAACTCCGATGTTTGCAGTGGTCAGAAAGCATGCTGACCGAAGACGTATCTACCAGAAATCACCTGCTTTTTCAAAGCTGTACCAAGACGTCAGAAAGTCCTGTCTACTGCTGGCCCCAAAAGGGTAATCGCCGCCACTGGTGAGTGCTCACTACGAATACAGAATATTCTAGCGTGCCCAGACTGCTGCCTAATGTTTTGAGATAGAAAAGTTCGACAGTTATAATTAGATCTCATGACAAACAAAGATTTGGAGCTTCGCAACCTCTTTTCTGCCACGCAAACGGTTAGAACGCCAGATCATCAAATGGGGATGAAACTCATCCGACAAAATCATCTATTGTAATAGCATCTGACACTGCGAAAATGCATCTATATTTCCGTGTGCAACGTGGAAAACACGGTGACCACAGCATATGGGAAACCCGGACGCACAACTCCACTGAAAAATGAATCTTTGTCTATGAACAGAATATACAACGTTAACATCAGTGTGGTTACAGACACTGGAGTGGTTAGTCCTGGGTACTACGGAAACTGGAGGAAGTTTCTCACTGCCGCACTCACCACAGACGCTGCCCCATTTGGAACTAAATATCGGTCAACTCCTATTGATGTAGAAGGAAAGTCAAGGCCACTAAAACGTTAGTCCAAACTCAGTCTAGCTGGTTTACAGAACATTGTGTGATTTAACTCTTCTGGAAAGTTCACTGCATTCGACTATAGTTGAGCCGGCCTCAGTTCCCTGGAAGTGTCGCTAATAAAAAATTCTCTTCCAATGTGAAGCAAACAAACCTGTACTTGTAGTAAACCCTGTTTGTTGCAACCAACGTTTTTACTCATTGTAACAAACCGTATAAGTGCCACAAACTCTGCGATCCTGCAGCGTTCTGTCTATTCCTTGTCACTGACTTTTGCCTTGATTCTGAGCCAGAAATTGAACACTCGTTGCTTCCTGTCGCAGATATAAAAAAGTGCACATGAGAAAACGCAGTTCTTCAAGTTAACTATTCGTTACATGAACTTCAGGCTGATGAGTCAGTATTCATCATTAAAGCTGAAAGTGGCGTGATGCTAAAATTGTTTAACTACATTGGACCTTTGGTTATTGGTGATCATCTTCCTTCCTATGCCCCTTGGTTTTTCTGAAGGTAATTTACTTGTATGCGTGCAGGTTTTTCACGCGTCCAGGTTCCTCTCATGTGCGTCTAACTTGCAACTCCAACCTCCCGGTCTTGTTGTAAATTGATCCTGAAGACTCCACGACGGCGCACTTTCGAAATGTTATAGAAGTACTGGGATCCACTGACAATTTTTGAGACTTTTTACCTTGTAGGAACTTTGGTCAACAGAAACATTGTCATCCAAACTAAATTTTTATGAGCGGGGTCCAAATGGGTAATAAGTTCAAACTAATCACCGCATTTTGCTCTAGCGACCATGCATTTGCTCAGTTTAGTTTTTATGTAGCACCAACCGTAGAGGCGCAGCTACCTAAAATGTCCGTGAAGTGGCTGCCTACCTGGTGTGTTACCATTAATCTACATACGCCCAGGATACCATAACCTCTCCCATAACCTGTGAATTCGTATCGAAGACTGTTGCCTCTTCGACCATCAGTGAGTTTCTCTCATTGGTGGTCGCTGACCGCGAGAAGCCTCTGTTTCATTTACGTTGTCACCTCCCAATATCAGGTTTCAAGGAAAACAAATTTATGCATCAACAATCGGTGATCTGAACTCGATTACTGTTTGGAAAAATTGTGTGCACGTGGATTGCCTAGATAACCCACTTATTTTCCAAAATTGCGCTTCTCACCTGAAGTGGCTCACCCAACAAATGTTTGCCGATCCGTAAAACCTAACGCTGCTCACGTTATCACTTCTTGAAGCTAGAGTAATAAAAATTCGACTTTACGTTCTGGCAAGATCCGCGAAAACTGAAGCTCAAGGAACATATATTATGGAATTCTACTCCATCAGCTTTGCTTACTCACTCATCGCGCTCCTTCTGTCACCGTGCAGTGAAAACAGACATGCCTGCACACGGGTGATTCAATTGGTATTTCTTTCGTCGTAGAATCTTGTGAACTGCACGAAGCGACTTTCGCATGGAAAGTTTTCCGGCAACCGGAATTTAACGGACCCCACCAGTGGGATGAGCAGTGGTGGTTGCTCGAAATACAACTAAGCACAAACAACTTTTAATGAACAGTAATTAACTAGACCTTATTATGATGGAACTGGTTACCTGGCGAATATAACAGGGACAACAAAAATTTGAAACCCAATGTTGCATATTTAAGTTCTTTCCAACGACTCCAAGCAGTGCCGCTCTGCAGTACTGGTAGTGAGTATGTCCTTGTTCCAGTCTAAGAAAATAGTGGCGTTTAAAAGGCAAAAACCGGCTGTATCGCCCTATGAAGATAAGATGCGGAACTACCCCCGGCATTTTGTCCGGCCCCGGAGATGTAGGGCAAAAAACGTTAGATGGTGCTGAAGCAACTACGGCTGTATTTGTGTGCTAGTTTGTGGAAAATAAAATATGTACTATACAGATAATTCAAAACGGGTTAACACTCCTTCCCTTCAGTTCACATCTCTTGCTGTCTTTCCTGCCTCAAACCTACTCGTTAACCACTATTAACCGTTTTGTGCTATGAAATATAGATTCTAGCTTAACATTGACCCTATAAAACGAACTAATGTCAAAACTTC
>LOND01000956.1:32797-45822 GCA_014220965.1 Paragonimus kellicotti | reverse complement strand
CATACTGAGACTTATTCCAAGTCATGAGCCTACCGGTACCTGGTTTAAATCAATGCCTTATTTTGTTCCTATAGCCATGAATTTAAGGCGCATGCCAGCCGAAGGACACCATAAAAGATTGTCCCATGTTTGGTAATGCTTGAGGGTAGAACGATCAAACAGCTTACTCTGTGTGTCGTCTGTCAAAAAGCATTCATTTATGCACCGTGAGACTAGCACCTATTCCAAGGTGCCTTTCTCAACGACGTAACCTCACGTATGAACTTGTAAACATAATGATTGGGCCGCTCAATTCTAGTGGGGGAAGCGATTGATGTCAACTGCCGTCGTAGGTTCGTGTGACATTATGGAATCTAGCTGCGACGATTCAGCATCTGAGAGAGCCACACTTCAACTCTGTGGTTGTTCCGACTGATCGAGATTTCGATTGGCTTTGAAAAATATGCTAGCCGCGAAAGCAGACTTCCCAGTACCAGACCGAAGTTTACCAAACATGGGACAATCTTTTATGGTGTCCTTCGGCTGGCATGCGCCTTAAATTCATGGCTATAGGAACAAAATAAGGCATTGATTTAAACCAGGTACCGGTAGGCTCATGACTTGGAATAAGTCTCAGTATGAAGGCACCAATACCAACTACTGCTACGTCGTGTAAAAGATGTCAAAAACTTGAGAGATGATGGGAGTATCTTGTTTATTGTAATGAATTCGATCCAACAGATCGGATCGTTTTCCAACTTTTATTCTCTAGCTAAACTATTTCCGGGCTAGCTGTCCACTTTAGAATGGTAAAGTTCCTGCTCACCTGACCTTGGGACGAGCTTGTCTGGATTACTTGGGAAGTTGCGGATTATCACCACAGCTCCTATAACGTTGTTTTTTTAGGCTGTCAGTCAATTGGGATGAGAAGCGTACCTGCTACACTTGTGTCCCGTAGCAGAGAGCACTTGCTAAACTGGCGGTGAGTTTGCGCGCGATGTGAATTTCTGGTCGGGTGGAAGGAACAATGTGATTTATATGTATCCCTCAAATGGGATCCCGTAACTATAGCAGAAGCATTCAAAGAATCCTGCAATTATTTCAGCTGTACGAGTCTGTGAGATGGTGGGACGGAACAGTAGTATTACCACAGTTTACTCGTGCGAGGCGTCTTCGTGAGGAGGGGACCAAGCATCCGCCAGGTCTTTGAATATTGGCGGAGCAAACTCATTATATTACCTCGGCGAACGTGGGATAAGATTTTAGTTTCTCTGTGTCACTTACTGACGAAAATCGACTCTAGTGAGCCCATGGGTGTCGTTGTCTCACAAAAGATATCTGAAAAGCCCGCAGATTATCTAGTTCTTGGTATGTGACTCTCCAGTTACCACCAGGGCACTTGTTAAGGTAGCTGCTTGTGTCGAGGGTCGAGTAAGAAAGTAAAGCCGAGTTTTCCTGCTCGGAAAGCGTTTGCTTCTTCCATGTGACGGAAAAAGGAACACACTGTGACATATGACACTTTGTAACACCCTGGGTGTACCAAGCTATGTAAACTTGTCTATGGATTGTGCTGGGCACACGTGATTGTAAAATAGACTCTCCCAAAACGTGATATGTATGTACTACGTCTGCTACAGTTGAATTCAAAGACACAACAATAGAAAATTGAGAAAAGTGTTGCGTGAAATGCGGCTGAAATTAAAAATTCAACGGGGCAACATAGGTATGTCCTTCTGGAAGAGCAATTGGTGGCTGGACCATTGTAGTGAAAAGACGATCAATAAAGCATAGTCGTTATTGTCCAACTCGCTGGTTGAAATGCAACGCGCGCTCGCGATTACGAATCAAAATTTCGGTCCAAAACCCCCGGTTTTTGCTTACACGCCGTGTGCGCTTTTGCCAGGTTTGTGTGTATGTGATCGTCACCTTCTGTCAGGGGACTTCCGCCTGCCATTCCTCATCCTCTCTCTCTCGTGTTGTCCGCAATCTATCCACTGTGGGCTTTGACCGTATTCCTACGACCGTGTCGAGATATTCCTTTGAGTGTTGGAATAATCGCGCCCCCGATCTGGTCGTCCATCCCATTTTGCCTGCCATGTCTCGCCCGTTGGTCCGATCCAGTTGAGCGATGACTCATCCGGTCGTCCATGCTGTCCCCGACTCGCACACTTTGGGCCTGTGGAAGTACCTCTCCTGCGTTGAGACATTCTGGTGAGTGCCGGAACACACTCATCCCCGGTTTGATAATCAATCAAACTGTGGGGCCAGTCACTTGTATTAAGTATGTTGTAGGAGGTAAACGTAGTCAGTCTAGCTTTAACTCCACATAGGACAGACGTTCTAAATAAGGAAAACGTCCGTAGCTAAAAGAACGTTCGAGGAAAAGAGTAAGACAAAGGCCAAGTGGAGTGCCAATAAAAGGTCATGGAGATTCTGGTGTACAAGAGAAAGTTGACGAAGAGGCCAACACACTTCTAGCAATGAAAGCCGACGGCAGTTTTAGGGCAATAACGCCGTCCTGATTGAAGAAATCCGGTGATCTGGCCCTGGGACAGAATGGAGATTTAGCGATTCATTTGAACCTGGAACCTCTCTTTAGGAAAGAGTTCCGTGGGAAGCGTGGAATGAGCTATCGTTTTGTGAACGTGCTCAGGCCATGTGCCTTGGAGAAGGTTTTATGGCTTGGATATGGACACAGTACCCTTGCCTCAGGACATGCTATTTATAGATCATTGCAGTTGGAACTTGAAAATTCACGACAAAAAGTTGGATCCTTAGCTACCGCTGAGACCCTCCAAGATGCTACTCGAGAGAAAATCGTAGTAACTCAGAGCGGTTTTGTGACCTGGCGCAGCTACCAGAGAGCGACGGTAGAAGACCAACCTCAATGAATCCCCCAGGAGTCAAGTATCTGTAGGTCATTTGGCCGTGCATCAGCAGCTCAAAACAACCCCAGGAAAAATCATCCTGTTGGCATCACGTTGTTATAGCGATGCGCTTCAGAAAATACTTGTATCATCCGGAACAAATGCTGCGTTACAGACACAGCCCGAGTCAGCAGATAGTCGTGTCAGTGAAAAAGTTGCATTGGACCCATAAAACGGGCTAGTTGCTCCGGCACTCAGCCCAAACTTGTTCTTTCAAAGGGTTATGAAGCGGATGTGTCCGGGGCTAGAGAAGCAGGTATGAGTGTGGCATATACGAGTGCGTGTAGTTTTGAAGACAAGTGAAATGGGCTGAAGTCTACCACAATGACGGCCGCTATCAAGGCAGTTACTGAGACGGTGCACGGACCGAAAATGGAGGTTGCTAGCCTGTGTCTACCAAAATTTTGTTGCTATCGGACGGTAGGATAGAAGAAGTTACTCCTTTACTAGTAGTTCAACTCCATGCACGAAGATGCGTTAGTGGACTGGTCAGTTTTTTGTTGAGACTTACTGCGCGTAAATATAAAAGTTCCTCGACAATGGAACGGAGGCATTTGAAATCAATTCCGCTCTTCAAATGGCAGGCTACCGAAACCAACAAAATCTTTTCTCTGAGCGACTTCCATGCGCGGAAAATTGACTGGGTTGATGAGAGTGCACCCAGAGGGACACTCGGAGGGACGTTATCCACAATAATTAGCAGAAAACAAGCGTGGAAAATGTTGGGCAAGTCACGTGCTAGAGGCATGGCCAGTCAAAAACTGTCACACCTGGTGATCTTCAAGGACCTCAGTGATGTTGGCATACTGCACGCTGATGTTTCTCCGGGTAATGATGATCACGGGGTAATTAAGTTAGCCTCAGAAACAGACAGTTCACAACTGCTGGATAAGCCGCCCTACAGTAAGGAAAGGATGTAAGCATGTGGCCTGGTTAAGAAAGCACACAACTTGTCATCGTCTCGTAAAAGCGGTGGAGGGGATTTGAATTCAGATTATAGCTGGAAAATAACTAAAACGTGTCTTGCGAATCTGGTTAGTGCGTTTGTTCCGATAAGGAGGGTCTAGCCCCGTGGCACCCTGATGAAAAAAGAGGGCTGTTGATGCCGAGTGAGTTAAAAGTGAGGTCTGGATAAAACCTTTGTCTATCTGAGGACACCAAATGGTCCCGGAAAATGAATCGCCAAGGCGTAAAGCGAGCTGAATACAAATGGAATGCCGCGTGGAATATGAAAGAAGTTTGGCTGGATGATCCAAATCCGATCCAGAAGTTCATTACAACTGCGTATGAGCCAAGGCAAATTACTCCTCGATTAAATCGGGAAGTGAACTCTTGACAGTGCTATAAATATTCATTGCCGCTTTGCGACGTGAGCAAGCAAGTACTGAAGTTGTACAAAAATAGGACAACTGGGCTGGATGACGCTCGTCCTGACTTTATCTGAGCCACTGCCGGAAGTTTTGACCTATTTATCCGTCAGATTACTAACCTTCTCCATGAATTGGGCACAGATGCCAGGAAAAATAAAGCGGATTGCAGTCATCCCAAATCTTAAAAGGGGCAACAGAAAGGATTTACCCAACTATCGACCCATAGGCCTCACAAAGTAGTATCAAAAGTCAGGGAACGCGGTATTATGAACAGCGTGACACCTCATGTTACCAAACACGAAGATCTAGCTGGGCGGCAGCATGGCTCCATGTGAAAAAAATCTTGCATTACGAGTGTGTTGTCTGTCCTAAACGGAATAGCTCGATGACTGATGTGGGGCGAACGGGTCGAAATATGTTGTAGAGATTTTGGAAAAAGCTCGACTCTGTTAATCATCGTTTAATTCTCATAAAACTGAGAGCTTAGTGTGAAGCCCCATGTGTAACTGAACTGGCCAAAGCCTGCCTATTCAATGGGCGTTTTTATGTGAGAGGGATAACGCGAGCATTGTGCTCGCAAAAGAAAGGTTCCCCAAGGGCCAGTTTTGGGCTCACTGCCTTCTTTATTGTACATCGATGATTCAGTGAGCGGACTTGGTTGTAGGCTCTATTTTTCGGTGGATAGTGTGAAAGTAATTGTCTGTTCCAACCAGACATATACATCAAGAGTTGGATTAACTGCAAGGGTGAACTGATGAAGAGAACTGCCACTAAATGCTGCTAAATGCAGATAATTGCTGGAAACTGGCGTTGAGGTGGCACATGGACGAATAGGATGGTTGGAGGAGGTGGTGATACAAAAAGAGTAGGAAAAATCAGGAAATTAATAAGTTGAGTTACTGCAAACTTCAACACCGCAACCCAACGCCCACCAACATCTCGAAAGTCAGGCCTTGCGTTGTACCAAGTTAGGAGGACGATTGCGTTACGAGAACCAGAAGTAGTGAGTCTTCTTTAAAAGACACACTTCCGGCCACACAAAGATACCGCGTGCATGCGCGCAGCCCCATTCTGCATAAAACAGACGGACGCTAGATGTGGTAAAACGAACATTCAGAGGAATCTTTGGGGTGCCTGCAGGAATGGATTATCCTAGGAAGGTGAGAGACAACGTATTTCCAATTGGAAAAAGACAAATGAGGGGTAAGTTGATTGAAAATTCTAAGCTGTTAAAGGAGTTCTCAGAGACGTGGACCACATGCACGTTCCTAGTGAAAATTCGACGCCTTGAAAGCAGGTAAGGAATCTTGCTAAAGTGCCAACAACAACATATCCGAACAAACATTCTCACACACTTTGTCAACAGCACTGGCAGCTACCGCACAAGGGACTATAAGTACCCTGTTTAAAAGTGCTGGTTGGTGGTATTTGTAGTGAGATCATTTTTAATGTCTCCAAAATCCTAAACTCTCTTTGATGTCAGAGTTGCCTTACGAGTACCAGCGTACATGTTTACTGTTGACTGTACAGTTACTGCAAACCAACAACAACAAAGTTATTGTTCCGGCGTTGGTGCCGCAACTTTTACTCTGACTGCATAATGAACCCGCGTCATCTTCACTGTTTCAGACCACAATCACTAGAGTAATGAAGTTTCAGCCATTGTTGATGGAAATGTCGCTCAGTTAGTTTGACGCTGGTTTGAATTCCAAAGGTCAGCTGAAATTTCCGTTGACGTACGTCCTCTCTGGCAACTGTCATTCGATTTTGCTGGAGGTTCTTTCATGTTCAACTACCTTCGCGCTTTTACTTCTTGAGCTGAAGTCCGCTTGTGAACGGTGAGTAAATCAGTAAATGAGGTGTATGCAGACTCACCGTTTTCTCATTATGACTTCCGATTCGCGTTAGCATGGGAGCAGGAGAAAATTGGGCGCTAACGGAACCAAAAAGCGAAGAATTAACTTCAAGATGATGTATCCCAGAAAATAGTTTGGGACTCCCGTGTGCCAACTGGGCGTGAGGTTTTGGTTTTCCTTCTTCAGTGAAACATAAGCACGTTGTATGACTGCTGCGTGTGATAAAGCCGTCCGCACCGCTTCCTTGACTGTTTGTTCTGTCTTATCTCCTCCGGCCCCCTCACCCAAGATGTACATTTGTCTGCCTCGTTTTATATATTTCTTACTTCTCGCTTTTTTGACGCAAGTCAAGTTCTGACAAACATGTGTCTGAGAGACATTTTTGGCGTCATTAACCTTGGTGACGGAATTATATTCATTCGATGAACATGCTCATCAGCCAACAGTTTTGTAAACACACGGCTCACCGCTTGTGGGATTATGTTTAACCGGCTAAAGTGAAGTAATATTCCTCTCCATCTGTTGCAACACAGTGAGATGTTCGGAGCCCGTGAGTGTAAGAAACGGAAATGGCACTCACGGCGGCACTTCTTTTCGTGAACACTGATTCCTCTATATCAAGGATGCAATAAGTTCCATCCGTTCACCACAATCGACATAAAAATTCCATAATCGCACACCGCTTTAGCACGGGATTGGTAATTTGTGCCTCAGATCTGAAGTATAGGTGGGTTGAACAGTATACCTTTGAGCTGTAGTGCGGTCGTCCGGTGCTGAACTATCATTAACATCAGGCCACACTGATGATCCGTGGTCTGATAAGCATGGAGCTCCTGGGATGTCATTCCGGGATTTTAAATGAGGAACATGGGCAGGTGATAAATTGGAAAGCATACGGATAACAGTGAGTGTAGCCTGCAGCCATCGAAAACATGATGCAACAATCGTCAGAATCATGGGTATCCATGATACGAAGATTGAACTGTTGTAGCTGAAATGGTACAAGTGAGAATCAATGTTATCGTCGGAGAAATAACGGGTATCAAAGTGGGTCACCAACCGTCAGATAAGTAAAACTTGAGCTGCGTACAAGTGACGTTACACCAGAACATAGTCAGAGACCAATAAACCAGACAGTGCGCGAGCTGTTATTGATGGAGCGGGACATATTACCCCAACTTATACTCTCACGTGGAACGTAGACATAAACATCCGCGTCAGGCGCAGTCGCTCTTGGGAATGACACTTCGTCGACCGTTTCCTACCTGAAATACAGACAAAAGAGCAGACTGAACACGTATATCCGATGGTTAGCTAACTCACAAACGTGGCGGCATAGGTTCATTGGAATTTACCTTAATACTTAGTGTCAAATGCAATGTGAACGCAATGTGGTCGGAAATTACAAATTTATTTATATTCTTCAAGCCACGCAAAACTGAGCGTTTCTGTTAAACGGAATAATGTATTACATCATGAAGATTTCGATGGAATCACTTTCAGAACACGAAAATGACTGCGAAGACCAACATAATGACTTCATCGAAACAAGGCAGAACGTTTTTTCAACAAAAGTGCAAATATTAACCATTTTTAGTTAAAGCCAGTTTTCCTCATCGCAGCACAACTACTATACTTGAAAAACTCCGCATATTTTCCCTGAAGTATGCATTTCAATGTTTCAGGGAAAGTGTGAAAAATCTCTTTTTGCCCCCAAGTGGCAGTTTCCAACTTGTTTCGGCCTTCAAACACAATATCGACGCAGCAAGCAATTTGTCAATGCGCTTAAGTAGTAAAACGACGAGGTTGTGAAAATTAAGCGCTGTTGTCAATAGATTACACTTTTTCTCTCTGCTTGATCAGAAAATCGATGAATACAAACTATTTACGTCAACAAACCTGCAACTCCGTAGCCCATTTTTAGATGTCTCCCATAAGACATTGATGCAGAGTGTTCAATTTAGCACTGGAATACTTGCAACGGGAAATTGGTGTCCAGCGTAAAGAATGGGAAAGTGGAATGTAGCTGATGAACATGCAAGCCGTCGCGGCTGCTTCTATTCAAATTTTTCGACTGCAGCATTCGATCTGGCATTGACTGAATCGAACATTGCATAACAACTAATGTCTGAGAAAGACGACACAGGAGGCGGGCACGTGAATCATAATCCTGGCCCATATGTCACAACTCTATCTATGATAAAATTTAGTAGCGAATGACTTGGCATAAACCGTGGTCAGGAAGTAGATCACAGTCCCATAAAAATGATTTGAAGATACAATAGCCTGAGCGTGCCAAATAAACAACGGAAACTCCTTTGCGCTGGTTCGGTTCCTGTTTCCATACCCTCGAAGGTTCTTTTCGGAAGTCTAGGTATAACACTGCTTCTGTACCTTCAAAAGTTCGACTCCCTAAAGCTTGAAGGGATGTTGGTGAATGCGGAAGCCTGTTCAACAAAACAGACCTGTTCTCCGTTACAAGTAGCTTGCTAACGGGAACTGGGCTCAGAGAAAAAATGATATCATGTCAATGAAAGCATGTGTCCCAATGTAACCGCGTTTGTGCTGCGAAGCCGCTAACTCTGTCCGTGTCTCATCGATCGGATATTCCATATGGCAACCACTTGTGGACCTCCGCTACAGCCGCTCGAGATTTAGGACTAATAGCAACATTATCCGTATCAAATCCCCGCCACTGACCATTAGGCATATCGGGGTGAATGAGCAACAACAGAAGAAAGGGAAACGTTGATGATATCATTTCAGGCGGTACATCAATTAGGCTATCACCTTCTCGCTCTGGAGGACAGTAACATTCTAATGGGGGGGTTATTAAAATTGTGCAAAGCGTCAACGTTGACTGTCTGTCTTTTCAGGTGCACCGTCACGTGAACATTATCCGCCGACTTTTTGAATCCATCGTTAGATCTTCTCCTAAGTGGATGCGTAGGACACGCCGAGAGATTGGTGACACACTACGGAATCTGAATGAAGTGGTAATGAGTGATAAATTTAACTTAAAAGCCAGTAACGTAGCGGACGCGAGATTTTCAGTACCATCGGAATATCGTGCTTTAGGGACCAAGTGGCCAACCGACGATAACTTTGATGACAAAAGCATTAGCCGGAGAAAACTTGTTAGCGACACCACGCCATTGACGTTGTGCGCCAGGTTATTTCTGGAAACTGTGCTGATGTTGTTACGTGTGCATTCATTTGCGCTTGTGTGGCCACTTCATCTGTAGGTTCGTGTGAGTATGGGCTGATGATTTAAAATTTCAGCGTGAGGTCACTTTCCACAAGCCTCACGCTTAGAAGACCAAGGTCCTCAGCGGTTTCTAATGTGATGCACTCGGATTGCCGAAGTTGAGCATGTTCTGCGGCAAATTAAATGCCGGTGGCAGGGTCGGTGGTGACAGTGATGGTGAATAAAGAATTTCCACTGCATCTGAACCTTCACAACGTTCCGCGGGGAAATCCGTAATGAAACCCTTCGCAACAGTGGAAATACCAGGATAATCGTGAAGCAAACAATCTGCCAAGAAAAGCAAACATTTCACATCTGCCAGCGCCCTCCACAATTTCAAAGTCATCGGCGGAAGGTAATTTCAAAAGCCCTTCCGGCGCATTGCCAGTTGATCAGTGCAGTCGAACGTTATGAATCTTCTGTTCCTCACTCGATGCCAGACCTTTCAAGAGCAATCGGTCAAGGTGCCTTCCATTGAGTTCCAGCCATCTTGCTTGACCGGACTGTGTCACCCATATCTTGTGGACGATTCCGAATTATTCACCACTGAACTCAGCTTTATGATACATCTGTAAAGAACGGTAGAGAAAATCAGCATTGTGAATAATGGACGCACATTTTGAAAAACTTAGTTGCAGTTAAGGAAAGTTTCATATGTTCCACGGATGAACAATAGGATGAAATACAAAAAAATCGTGGAAAGGTACTTATGGGCATATACAGTGGATTTTATCAACCGTAGTTCATGTGAACCTTGATTCCAACGAACAATTAGAGGATAGGCAACGGCTGAAGACTGGTTCGTAGTGGTAATAGTTCGACCACAAGCAGTTCCGCCGCCTAAGGCACAAATAACCCAAAGGACAATAATCACTATTACATTATTTTGCGGCCAGGGGGTTCAGACAGCATTAATATGAATAATTAGCTTAGGTAACCTTGCGGTGTGTTTAATTACATTACCCAGACTGTCATCTTGTAACCTTGTTACCTGCCGTACGTCAATGGCGTACTGTCTCCCAGTAATGAGTCTGAAAACCTGACGAAGAAGAAACATTTA
Organism: Paragonimus kellicotti; assembly: GCA_014220965.1. Classification (NCBI taxonomy): domain Eukaryota; kingdom Metazoa; phylum Platyhelminthes; class Trematoda; order Plagiorchiida; family Troglotrematidae; genus Paragonimus; species Paragonimus kellicotti. The sequence goes on along the minus strand of LOND01000956.1, from coordinate 35,383 downwards.
ACCATACCGGTGGGGTATTTCTTCAATAGATTAGGGAACTATATGATGAGCTGGTTGTCTACGTATTCCGAAATGCTCGCCATAGCGTAGCTTTGAGTCTGATGGCATCGGGGACATTTTTCAATTGCTTAGGTAAACAACCTCTGTTATGCGTCATTCCTATGCAACATAATCAGCTTACTGCTTTACTTGTCTCACGGAAGCACGTGCTGACGCCTCACCAACTACACAATCTACAGACCCTGCCAAGGAGTAACCCGCTTTGTGTGACTTCAAACCGCGGGAATCAGTTTCAGCAGGTCACAAATTAGAGACTTCAGGTACCGATATCAATTCGCTGGTTCGGGCTTGCCGTTAAACAACCCAGCAATGAAAGCGGATGAATGCAGTTTTGTGGAGATGTTTCGAATGGCGCCGTACCATCACTGTGCATTCGGAGACAGACTTTTTCACCGTTACTAACCGTCTCGCTGGCTCCATCGACGACAAAATCTATGCATTTGTGGAACCCAAGTTGAACATACGTGCCACCGTCTACATCGCAGGTGTCCAGCACTGTCGACGTTTACAGCTTCGTTCTTGTATCCAGTGGTAACCCAACTCACGAATCACGTTCGTCGTTGCCGTCAATACCATGTTATCCATGACGGAAACACAACGGGTTATTCCGGCGGCAGTTCGCTTCTGATATACAAGGTTAATTAAAGGTTACAGTGTTACAAATGAAGTCAGGATTTACCATTAGTAGCCAGGGGCAGTGTAGCGTTCATCAAAGGTAAATTAGATGACCATGTCTGAGAAGGTCCGTGAGTGCGTAAACTTCGCGGGTAAAAAAGGAGTACGCACCATTTCCACTATTCCAGCAACATTGTTATACACTATCTCTTCTTCATCACAGGTTATCCTTGGTGTTGCGTGAAGGTCGAACAACACCGAAGGAGTGGTAAATCATTCGTACATTTTTTTGAAATTTCCTGGAATGTGGTTGGCTTTCAGTCCTTCCGAGGACGTTCTACCTCCCTAAAACAGGTCGGCCATCCGACATTCCAATCATAACACCTGTTGGATGTTTGGCCCAGAAAAACTTAGTTGTCGCATCAACTGTCGTTTAAGCAAGATGTAAGCGTTGGTGGTCATGTAAATTAATTTAAATTGAACGCTAAAGATGGTCTAAAAGTTTGTCGGCCTAAAGTTTGCACCTTGCCGTCGGCAGCCGTTACTTAGGAAATATAGGAATATGCGAAAACGATTTATATCACCTTTTGGATGCCAGTGATGTGGTTTTCAAAAGAAATTCCGATTTTCGCGGAGGAACACCCAGGGGACGTTTGACTGTCGTATTGTGTTGTCTGTGCGTTCTCTTGTAATTCGAAATAGATGTGCTAAACCTGAAGCAAGCAGATAATTATCCGATTAATACAGATTAGGAAAAAGGTTGCCCCAACATTTGTCTAACTCCCTCTTGAATACATCTACGCTGGAGGCCTCCACAATCTTGGCAGGCAATTTGTTCCACGAGTTGATTACCCGGTTAGTGAAAAAGTTAAATCGAACAGCCAACCGTGATCTTGTTTTTTTGATTGTGAACCTATGACCTCTTAAATCTCTGTCCTGACGTATCACGAACAAACACGCCAAGGGGCTTGTGCCGGTGTAGTGGGTAAGCTTGTACACTTCAATAAGGTCTCCTCTTAGCCGGCGTTCGAGCGAGAATAAGTTCAAAGAGCTCAGTCGGTCTTGGTAGCTTAGACCCTTCATACCCCATACCATACGTGTGGCTAGCTTTTGTACCTTCTCGAGGACAGCTATGTCCTTTATGAGATACGGTGACCAAGCTTGGGCACAATATTCCTAGTGGGGCGAACTATGGCCGAGTACAGTGGGATGAACACTGCTGGACATGGGTTGGCGATCGCGGATTTCAGTCGGTATAACGCCCGTCGTGCTTTTGTCGCGGCTGCGGCACACTGTGCAGATGGAGCAAATGTGCTAGTGATTTGGATACCTAAGTCTCTCGTTTGCTGTTTAGTTGCTAGCTCGATTGTCCGTCCATGTGCATCCCTTATATACCTGGGGGTCGAGTGGGAAGCATTAGCGAGGATATGACTTTTGAGAACATTCAGTGGTAAGTCCCACCTTAATGTCCATTCGCAGATCTTCAGAATGTCCTCTTGGAGAGCGTCCGAGTCCGACGTATTACCCACCAGCTTTATGTCATCAGCATACAGGTAACGTGGGTTGACCAGGTCGTCGGTCCGGTCATTTATGTGTACCGGGAAGAGCAGAGGTGCAAGGATTGACCCCTGAGGTACTCCACTTAACGGATAGCCATCGTCCGACAGAGTTCCTCTTACTTCCACTCAACACGACCTTCCAACTGGAAACGTCTGGATCCACCTACAGATTCCAGGGGATATTCCAGCTCCTCGTAGCTTCCAGCCCAGAAGCCTATGGTTGACAGAATCGAAAGCCTTCTTAAAGTCTAGGTAGCACACCTCGACCACTTTACCTCTATCCAACTTCTCCGTGACAGTGTTTAAAAACGTCAGCAGATTGGTAAGACAAGATCTGCCTTTTAAAAAGCCA
>LOND01000956.1:18807-31509 GCA_014220965.1 Paragonimus kellicotti | reverse complement strand
AAGAGGGGGCTTGTCAAATGTTGGAGCAGCCTTTTTCCTACTCTGTACTTATCAGATAATGATCTGCTTGCCTCAGGGCAACCAAGATTTGTCATCTCTTTTCTTCTGTCCCTACCCTTAGACCACTACCGAACGCAGTGCATCGACAGAAAACGCAGTCTGGTCAATCTCCGGATCACACCAGTCAAGCATCAGGACGTCAACAGGCGCAGGCCTTCATCAAGTCCTGGATTTGAAATTGAAATTGAAATTGAGTCCGCGAACACTATTGGTCCGCTGAGCCACCCAATAAGATCGAAGCAGTACATTCGATACTGGTCGCCCCTGGGGTTGCTAATCTATGGTTTCTCTAGATGTTCCTTTACCGACCTTTGAAGAATTGGATATACCTGAAATCAAGTTAACAGCTGTGCCTCTGTTAGCTGCAGGAATTCACTTGGGGAAATTTTGTGACGAGCAATGTAAGGAATTCATGTTGTGTCGTTATGAGACGCATGACCCCCGCGCTTGCATCAACGAAGGAAAACTTGTCACGAGCTGTGCTCAAAAATTCTTCAAGCTCGTCAAAAGGCACTGTGCTGAAGAATTCACTGCTTACTTCACTTGTTTGCACAAGTATGGCGGTCCGACTTATCGCCTGGAAAAGTAAGTAACGCCACTGGTCCAGTTCGTGCGGGAGACTTCATTGATCCTAATTTCGTATTCTGTTTACTTCGAATATAGTTGTTAACCATCTCGCATGACGAGCCGTCCCGGTGAACTAGTGGCCAGTCGTCACTTAGGTCTAATTGTAATCGGGGTGATCTGTTCTGAGCGAGGCGTACCCCTACATACCAAGAGTTTTCTTTGTAAGACTCAACATGACTGCTGATTGTATTAATTTAACGGCCGCTTCCTCGTTGTGAAATTAAGCCCAGTTACCGAAATGCCACCAACATTTGCCAGATCAGCTTACTCGAGCAGTTTGCTCTTGGATGGGCAACCGTTTTGACTCAAACAGCTTCACCTGCCTTTATCGTGCGGATTTTGTCAGTTGTGTTGAACGTGCAAAACTGCCTGTAGTGCCACAAAATCAAGTCAGGCCTGTATTAGCTATTTGACTATTGAACATCGTTCGTATTTTTTTAAATTGCACTGTCTTTTATTAAGTTCCGATCTATTCAGGCCTTGCAACGGCTTTCGTACTAGCCAGGCGATTCTCGTGTTAGTGTGCGTAATTCCGGTTTGGCGACTTCTGTTTTTTTTTGTAAGGAGTACACAAGGTGCGACCATTCATTTCTTTCTACCATTCTGACTAGCGTAGACGTACGGCGGATGCACACGTAAGCGCCTTGTGCATTCCGTTGTTATCCATGTGGTTCAAGTCTACGCTCACGTTCCGCGGAACGTTGTATTATTCTCCAACATGCTTTTGCTCTGAAGCCGTCAGTGGACCCCGTTCAGTAGTGCAGTATTTTCTTACGAAAACTGGAACGGCTTTCTGTTTTAAAAGCACATAAGCTCAGTACGGAAACAGCTTCATATATTTGACATATTGATTCTGATCTGCAATTCCACTCTCTGCTGGTGCGAAAGGTTCTCCGCCGATTTTATTTGATTTTTGCTGGTCGTCGTAGCCAGTGTCGTCCGCCTCTCGTAGACCATAGTCACTAACGAACCATTAATGGCTGACCTAATAGAAGTGAAACATCTGAATTGTCATAACCACGCAGCACCCAGATTCTGATTTACACGTAGGAATTTTCTAATTGGACCATCGACGGTTGCTGACACAGCTCCGTGCGCTCTGATTTTATCCGTCTGAGAGGAGCAACGCAACAAGCGGATTAAGCATCGGACTATCATATTCTCACAGTCGAAAAGCACTGAACTCTGATGAAATTCTGTGTGCACGAGACAATCCAACTCCCAAAAATTGCGCTGGTTTCACGCCCACCGTCGTCAGACTTACATATCAGATGCCGAGCGTACTATTTGAACTGAAATTCACCATCTGGATTACGTTTTACATCGAGACTGGCGAACGTACTAGGGGCATGAGGCGAAAAGACTCATGTGCAGATCTGGTAAGAGCTGATAGGCTACTGTGGCAGTTAGGCATCAGTGTGAACCACTGATGTATTGCTGTCTATGATGATGAGCTAACTTTCTTGAACCATCTGCATGCCAAATGTAAGGGCTTTCCTGGACATACTGCTCCTTTTAATCGCTCCTCACTGCAGCCATTCTGCGTCTGATTCATGAAAATCAACCCTTTGAACTTGATTTTTAGGCAATCGAAATGCTTGGCAGGCGCCACGTAATTCTGCGGGAGAAGTAGTTCTGTATCCAGTGGCGAACTCCTCCACGACCGTCGGCCTTCAACAGCATGCCGAAAATGGCGTATTGCGAGATAAATGGCAAGCAATTCTCGCCCGAAAGTACTGTATCGAGTCTCCGCGGGTTGCAACCGTTTGGAGAAGAATGCAAGAGGTTGCCAACTACTTCCAACGTACTGTTGTAACACGGCGCCAACAGCTGTATCGGAAGCGTCGGTTACAATCGACAACTGAGCACTAGGGTCAGGATGAGCGAGCAGGGCTATTTTGGAGATAGCCTCTTTAAGCTCTTTAAAGGCTGTACGCGCTGAATCGGTGAATGACAGTTTACGATCGCCTCCACGAGGAGATCGGTCATTGGTTGCATAATGTGCGCGCAACGAGGAATGAATCGACGATAGTTTACCAGGCCACAAAATCTGCGAAGCTGCTTAAAAGAAGAAGGTTCAGGATAATCCTGGATGGCCTGAACTTTGGAAGGAAGGGCAGCAATTCCATCGGCTGAAATCCGGTGACCTAGAAACTCAATGGTCGATTTGCCTAGCTCGCATTTTGTCGGGTTGACTGTAATACCATAGCTAGTCAGTCGTTCAAACAAACTACGCAGGTGCGTAGGATGTCGAAGTAGGAATAAACGAAGTCTAGACTGCGGGTGACTTCGTGCATAAAGCGCTGAAAAGTCTGGGCGGCATTGGTCAGTCCAAATGGCATTCGCAAGAACTCGAAAAGACCAAATGGAGTAATCACAGCGGTCTTGGGTACGTCTTCCGCCGCCACTGGAATTTGGTGATAAGCGCGGACTAAATCAATTTTGCTGAAGATGTTTTTGCCCGCGAGGCAGGTCGTAAGATCCTGCATGTGTGGAATGGGATACTTATCAGGGACTGTTACTCTATTGAGACCGCGGTAGTCACCGCAAGGACGCCAGTCCCCTGATTTTTGGGAACCAAATGCAGTGGTGAGGCCCAAGAACTATCGGAAGGGCGAATGATCCAGAGTTCGAGCATGGGCTTTAAACTTTTCAGGCGCCAAGCCTGCGGGGCCTAGCCGATACGGGCGGCCTTTGGTTCTTATGTGATGTGTGACATTGGAGGTCACAGCGGGCACGGCGTTCGATGCCCGGACTAGTTGTGGGAACTGTTGAAAAAGTTCCGCAAAAGACGGTGGAGCAGTCGGTGTCGCGTAAATAGGACTGATGGCTGCAACGGTCGTGCGATTGCCGTTAATGCTCAGGTGTGTAACGGCATCTATTAGCTTCCGGCGTCGCGTATCGACTAAAAGGTCGAAATGCCGGAGAAAATCGATACCGATGATGGCAAACGGAACGGCAGCAACAACGAAAATCCAACGAAAGTTTCGCCGGAGACCCAAGTCCAACGTTAGCGAACGCTGACCAAAAGTCTGGATAACAGTGCCATTGGCGGCACGGAGATGAGGAGCGCCTGACTGTGTCGCCTCGGAGGGGTCTGTGGGACTACGCTAACCTGCGCTCCTGTGTCCACCAGGAATGCGGTCCCTGTGGAGAGATCCCGAACAAACATAAGGCGACTGGGGGTGGATGCGCCGGCAACGTCCGTCGCCATTACGCGTCGGCGGTCCGGTTTCCCTGAAGCGGTGAGGGAAAACAGCAAAAGGTTGTACATCTAATGGCTTTAGCACCATATCGTTCATGGTACCAGCAGAAGCCCTCACGGGGCTGTGAGTTACGTCGACGGGGCGACCTGCTGGTACGCCGACGCCGTGGGGATCGCTTTCGAGAACGGGTAATAGACATATCGCCTAAGTCTCTGCGTAAGGCAGCCACTTCCGCCCATAGGGCCTTGATCTCTGCAAGGTCGGTTGAGTGAGAACTTACAGGCCGTTCCGCAGCTGAGGTCGTAGGAATGGCACTTACTCTGGGATTATTGGAATTGTGCAGAAATGGCTGGAACCGCTCGACCACTTGGTCGGCGATTTCGGCAGCTTCTGATAGCGGTTGCGAGCGGGCTACGGACACAATAGCCTGGGCTGTCTCCGGCAGCCTCTGCATCCATAGCTCTCGTAACAGTGACTCGTCCATGTGGGAGCCACCAAGAAGTTGCTGCATCTCACGGAGCAACGTAGAGGGGCGCTTGTCGCCCAGCTGTAATCCACTGAAAAGCTGCTGTAAGCGGGTCTTCTCTGATGGGGTTACCCGCTTAATTACGGCCTCCTTAAGGGTGTCGTAACGATGTTCCGCAGGCTGAGTAAGGAGGACGTCACGCAGTTGCATTGTGACTTCCTTCGGAAGCCTGGACACTAACTGACTGAACTTCGCCTGGTCAGACGAAATTCGATTGTTGACAAACTCGGCCTCAAGATAGACAAACCACAGTAGTGGGTCCATCTCCAAGAATGGAGGAACTGTTAAGGTAACTGCGCCTACCGTATGCAAATCTAAGGCTTGGTATCTTCGCCTGGACATGGTAAACGCTCGATAGCTTGTAATATGCAAAAACGCAAACACAAATTAGGTTAGCAAGTTTGGAAATTCGGTTAAATCTGCTGTGTTACAAAAATACAATACGACCAGTAATAATAAAACGCTGTATAAAAAAAATTAAACCAAGGAACTGACTCACCAAATAGCGTGAGATGAAAATGCGAGGACAAAATACGCCGGATCACCGAATAAAAATAGCGAACCAAATTTCAGCGAAAATACTATTGTCGGGCTCACCAGTTTGTGGGAACTCTCCCACAAAGTCTCACTCCAGATTCGATGAGTTACCCATGGCAATAATTCAGAAGACAACAAACAGCGCAGTACTCTATATATTGCCACGACCGAGGAACAAGAAAATGTACAGCCAGCAAGCGTCCTGCGTGTAGCGCGCGGAACGGAAAAGTGAAGAAGTTCTACGCTAGCGGAAATAGGGCATACAATTGGGCTAAACAAACATGCCTCATCAGGAAGTGTCAAATTGTACAACAAAATACCAACAAAAATTATGCCATTCTAAGAGGTCGCTACAAGTCTAGGGCAGGGTGACGATGCAGCACATTGGTCACATATACAACATGAACTAAGTGTGGTACTGCCTCTTTTGGTAAGCCTGTTCGTTCAGCTTCCAACCGCTGGGTATCAGTGCGATCTCTTGAATTTCCTGAAACCCACTGAAGAACTCCATCCAGAAGCGAGTTCAGTTTGTAAGACTGCTCGATTCGAACTCCGGAGGCAACTAAGAAAAGGTCGCAAGGCCTGGTGAGCACAACGCGCTGTCGAGATGGAACAAGCCACTGCCACGGGAAACTCTCGGAAGCTTTTCCATCTCATCCGAGCAACGAGTAGCAGGAAACTAGATGTGAACGAGGTAATCTGTGAAGCCAGTGGTGAGCCTATTCATAACCTGCTAGGACGCTGAACTGGGTACTTCCAGCAACCAATCAACCGGCCGTTCGTGCCGGGTGGCCCTTGTACTCACTGGTCTAGTGCCGTTTTTCCGTCATCGCAAACTGAAGTCTCACTTGATATCAAGTTCCTGAAATATCACAAGGCCACCAGCCCATACAAACTCCCGCGTGCCCTACTTACGTATCGGGGCCTAACCTTAATCAGGGCGCTAACTGCTTCCATGTGGAAACTTTGGGCCAGTGAATTCGTTCTGAATGACTGGGGTTTGGCTGATATCGTCTCCATTTTCAGTACGAGTTCACACACTTCCTAAGCGAATCATTGAGAGATTAACCTGACTCCTATTGTTTTGTAGCTGCTTGCAGGTACACGCGGTCGAACAACGTCTATGAGGAGCAAACCGGATTCTATCCTGTCCGTAGTTGCATTGATCATATCTTCACACTCCACCAGATGCCTCCACTCCGCCATTCACGTAGAAGGCCAACAACTGTTGTCCTTTTGGACATCACTGGGTCTCTGATTCGGCTGACCGAGCTGCACTCAGAGACTATCCATCGGGGATAAATATGCTCGATTAGTATGTGAAAACAACTAACTGCCAGACTTCGAGCAGGGTTAGGGACTATGACGGCGTATCGCCGATCTTTAGCATCTCATTTGAGAGTACGACAACGTTGTGCACTAGATGAGATCCTAGAGTGTGCTGTGACTAACCGTGCGTTTTATTACGTAGAACTGCTCCCAAGCGTTCAACTTGGAGACACAGGGTATACAGACGACATCGCTTTATTGTGTGAGGGTTCACAGGTAACCCAAAACGCAGACAGACTACAGGTTTCTGCTCGTCAGTTTGGTATGACCCTTCCGCCTATTAACTGCTAAGTGCTGTTGCAAGATCGGCAAGACCCTGTGTCTGCTCTCACCCTTGGTGTCGAGCCATTGGAGGTTAATAAGAAATTCATATGCCTTAAGAGTTGCATTGGCGCAGATGGAATGTGTGACGAGACCACAAATCAAATAGCAAAGGTTAGGATGGCGTTTGTAAACTTACATCCTCTGTTGTGTCGGCATGATCTCAGTGGTTTTGTGAAAGGGACAGTTTACAGTGCCACTGTAAGGACAGTCCTATTGTACGGCTCCGAAACCTGGTCCATTCGCGCGGAGGATGTTCATAGAGTATCCGTTTCGACCATCGGTGTCTCCGAAGCATTAGCGGCGTGTGGTGGGAACACCGTGTCAGCAGTGACGAAGTTCGCCGACGGTTATTTTGGGACAAGTAGACGTTGTCGACCCTTAAGTTTATTGATGTCGTCCCACAGTCTTCGTTGACTTGGTCACATTTTACGAATGTCAACTCACCACCTACCACATCGTCCGTTGTTTGTGGATGGTGGGTTAGGCTAGAAGTGATAGACAATCACACGAACATATGCTTCAGGCGGACGGCAAGCAACCATCCTCGTGGTGTGTAATGTGAACCAGTAGTTTTGAAAGTATGTTGCACGTCATGCAGAAGGCAGATTCGGGGTTATTTTCAGGTCATTGTGCAGGTAAATTCTGCGAACGCGAACTTTCGATCTACGTTAGTATAATTGTGGAAACCCACCAATGTTTATCGTGCCGCATTAACGGGCACTCGGTCACCTTTCGATTGGTACTCCAGTTCCCGGAAGTTGCAAGTGAAAGAAGACTAATACCAGCAGTTCTTAGTGACCTTTCACTCGAGTGTCCTCTTGTGTTGTCAAAACGAACGGAAAATCGTTTAAAAGTTTGTATCCAAAGCTAGAGAGCACACGAGCAGTCCTAACGCTGTTTCATTTTCATAGATTGATCAACCCCGGACGTAGGTGAGTACGCAAACATGTAAAGGAAAAATAAGTGAGTTTAGATACGTTTTCAAATAATAGGAATTCACCTAGCAAAACCCGGTAAACAAGAGCACGAAACTAACATAGCATATTTTTGGCATTCCAAGGACGTTTTCCGATTTCTTTTTGTACCGTTTTAAAAATCGTTCTGGTGTTTTCTTCCTTCCATGCTGAAACGGGCCAAAAATCCAGTACTGTATAGGACGTTTTGACTACGTTGTATTGTGTTCGAATCGACGGCGAAACAGTGGTATCTGTTTGCCGCGGTGCAGTGGTACGAGGTATCTGAGACTCGGTTAGCGGCCTGACTACAGATTGCGGAATAGTGTGACAAGGGTCCTCAATCCTCTCTGAATATGCAGACTTCAAACGGTCGGGGCTAACAGTGTCTCTAGTACCTTGACGCTCGATGACGTCATATTTAAAGCACCTACACTAGGTTGCTTGATTGAGCGTCGTGAACCACCCACGAACACGTACATACTGTTGTGGTGCTCTCTAGACAAACCTCTTACGACTTTGTTCTTGAGTGTCCGTTATACGGAGGCGACGTTTGTATGACTGGAGCTGCTTGGCATAGTGAGCATCGTATCCGAGGTCATCTTCAGCAAAATTAGTGCATTTAGGAAGGCATAGCGATTTATCGTAAGGAAGTTCAGCAGTGGCACTACACAGGTCGGCCCTGAAGATCGGATGGATATCAGGGGTGACCATTGTCAAGGCTTCTGTTCAGGGGATTACATCGACCGCGGCGAAGGCTGCTTTTAGTTGTTGATGGAAGCGTTCGGCTATTCTGTTTACATTCAGGAGGTGCTCCATGGCGCGCGTCCGGTAGCATCCAAGCAAATTTAATACTTCCATAAAACAACCGCTGTCGAACTGGGGACCGCCATCGTTTGTCCTCGTGGTCGGGCAACTGTGAAATGTTACGCGACGTTCAACAAGAGTGCTCTTCATGGTTGCGGAACGGACGTCATGAGTGGGTCATATTATTCGACGATAGCAGAGGGCCTACAGTATCGATACGCTCATGTACAGGTCAGACTGTAGTCGAGATGTATCAGCATGACGGTGAATCTTATCTTGTTAGTAAGCTAAGCAAAATTGTGCCCAGGTTATAGGGTCGTTTTGACTACCTGATCAAGCGTACCTACCACAGACGAACTTGACATTGGGCAAGATGTCAGGATGGACTGTTTTGTAGCGTATCAAACACGCGCCGTCGAGGGTTGATGGCATTACTGGATGGGGTGTCACAAAATATCTAGGGACGCTGTCGACGATGCGAAGTGCGAGGATGCTTTTTCGCAGAACAAGTGGAAGTCGGTTTCCATACATTGTACACCAGTCAAAGCTTTATGTCGTTGGCATCGGGGCCTGCAAATGCTGATACCCGTGACACAACATCAACCACAACGCAGTGGGTGTCACAGACGGGTCGTACATCTGTAGGAGACTGACATGGAGTGGAGATAATGCACTTTATGATGAGTGACAATGAAACCTGTCAGATATCATGCCTATTGGTTTGTGATAGGCGAAAATCACAAACTAATGACCTTCGAGAGCGTACCAAAAATGACAAGCGACTGAATAGATACCTGGTAACTCATGGCCGAACGTGCTATGTTTGGTTTCCGTCTGCAATAAGTGTCTGGAGGAAATCGAAAGTTCTCTCCGGAGCCCATAAACAAACGGTTAGTGTATGGCGCCAGCAAATATGTCAGCCGTGTTTACGGCTGTACGGAGACTGGTGTAGGTGTCAACGTAATATATCATTCCTACTGCAGTGAGTATGTGTTTGGTGCTACCAACGGAGTCGATAACCGCTGGTAACAACTTGACGTCGCAGTTTGTACACACCCTGTAAGTCGGTTAGGGAGTGCACCAGATATATGCAGTACGGAGTAATTCGTCAATGATAATTGACCATGTCATTGAAACGACGGACACTAACGGACGGTCTGTTCCATCAGTCAGTGGTCGTATGCCTCGCTGATTGTCGTGGTGGCGTAAAACCTGACTGCTGGTTGACCGTAAACACACTTGCCGGTGTTGGCAGTCACTTGCTGCAAATCCTTCGAAGAGCTGTTGAAGGTTGGTCTGGTACTCTTCTTTGGAGATGCTAGCTATCAATATCCATGGTCATAAATATAGGGTTGGACAAAGTCCAAGCCCCTCGTAACACCACTATCGAAGTGCTGAGAAGCTTGGGCGACGTTTCTCAGACCAAACGGCATGCACGGGAATTTGAACAGACCGAATGGTGTGATGACCGGTATCTTCGAGATATCTTTGGTGGTGACATCAGTTTTCGAAAATTCGGGCGTATTTGAAGCCCGCCGTGACATCTTCTACATGTGAAATAGGGTGCCTTTCGGGTGCGGTGGCGATATCGAACGCGCGATAGTCTCAATATGGACACCAGTTTCCTGATTTTATCGGCGGTCTATAGAGCATGTGCTGGAACTCGGCGTGCTGTTTTCAGCTTGTTCGGCGTTGAGTGGCGAGCTTTGTCGAACACTGGCGGACAGTCGTAACACTGTAATATGAGTAACAAACATGTTTACAAACAGACGCCATCACGTCCATTATGCGATCGGCTGCAGACGTCCACAATATCCTAAGTACGATGTGAACTAGTATTTTTAGAAGTGTTTTACACATTGTACTGCATTCGGACCGGGGTTATCTCCAGGTTACTACGCTACTAGGAGCTTTCTAAGGCCAGATAGACTAACACAACGTAGAAGCCCATTGCGACTGTGTATTCAGTACAGGCTAAATTGGCTTTGTCTCCTCGCCTCCGGGTTTTTATAGTGTCCAATGCTTGACCGGAACAACGTTACACAAATTGATCATCCATGGCCCTCCTCCATTTTTCTCATACTCTGTCGTCCAACTTGTCTTATTTATATGTTCCCACTCATCCACCTGGACGGACGTTTCCCCCTTGTGAAAACAGCCTTTGATCCTTCTCAAGACTTGGATGGGAACGTACTAGCAGGCCTTGTTTGGTAGTCTCCCAAGTGCCCGGACGTCGCAGACGTTAGTGACTAGCAGAAAACAGACTCCTGTGTCTGATCCCTGATTTCCACAATCAACAAGTGAAACACAATAGGCTTATCCAGAACATCATGACATCGGACTCGAGAAGGTTGGATCTTCACTCACTCACTAACCTATAATTGTCTGTTGACAAGGGGAAATTTGTGCATGATTAGAGGTTTTGGCGCACAATTGCAAAAAGTTTCTGTATGGACTAAGTGGTATGGTAATTGTCTCTGCGTGAAAAGGACTTTTATAAAAACTTCGGGGATCCTCTAGTTGAACAACAGCTGGACGTGCTAGTTGTGAATATGAGAAAACGTTCTCCAGCACTACATTAGACAATCTTAAAGGCGAAATTCTTGGTTGATTCCAATGCTGTGGCAGACATTTTCAAATGTCGCTAACCTGTTTTACGAATGCATGTGTGGTTGCACCTCCATGTTGAATGTTCATCAATTGATACAACCCAAACTTCCGACCGCTAATGCGTCCTTGTTAAGTCTGTGCTCTTGCTTCGGGTAAGGTTTTCATCAAAAGCCTCGCCTTCAGCTAGGCAAGCCTGTTGCCGTCAATAAGTCTGACTTTTGAATCAAGGGTTCCCGGTGTGGTCCATTGGAATACCCTGTCGATTATTTTCTCACAAGCCAAGCTTTCGGGTCAGAGTGTCGAAATGGGATTCCTGAAGTACTATCTCTTCCGTGGTGCAAACGACCAGGAGGTGTCGAAATTTGTCATTCACCTGACATTATTTATCCACTACGACATTTTTATTGTTTTATTCCCCCTCAATTTGTGTCATGTTTCTAACTTGGGATAAGATATTTGCTTTAAAGCCATACAGTTTAAGAATGTTGCAGCTTTCAATGTCCGCAGTTTTCAACAAATAGATCTGCAAGCTGCTCTCACGAGTACTTTCTGCAATCTTGGGCATAGTGTGCGCTGTCTCGAAGGTGCAAATCCACGATTCTAGCACCCTGGTTTACTTGATTTCATCTTGTCCACTTTCATCTCCGTTTATTGGATACCACTATTTTTCCGGAATATTGTTGTGATGAACGGTGTCTTCAGCCACGATGCTGTCTAGCCTGGCTCGTAAGTGCTTATTAATGAATGGATGTTTGGTTATTCTGCTAAGCGTCATATGTGACACGATGGTCAGTGTTCTTCCAGCCGTCCGTCTTGATATAGACATCCCTGAATAGACAATCGTATTCGTTGTTATTTACTTGCTATTTTAAAACGGTTCCTTTTCAGTCGGATTGTCTGTAAGTTAACAACTTTTAACTCGCCTTTCACAACGAGATTCGACCTTGATGCAATGTGACGGCTTGCGCATTTCGATGACCTATTGGGCTAAACTGGACGGTGTGGCCATCACACCGACAGAGTCAATCGTCAGGCAACCCAATAGATAGAGGTCTGACAAACCAAAGTCTCGTGGTCCTACAGGTTGGGGGTTATCATCCTTTTCCGGAAAAAGTACCAGTTCTGGTACATTGCCACCCAACCGCTGCCTTGCGGTACAGGCTTTTGAGCCAAAGGCTTTGGTTGAGAACCCTAATCGTTCTCCTGTCTAGGTCTGGGCGTCCTGGCAGTATCTCAGCCCACACACAACCATGAATATTCACAACAACAATAAATCCATACTGCATCGGCCGTCTCGCAGTATAAACCGGGTCGCCCTATCTGCTGCATACAGCAGGGTGGATAGGCGAAACATGCTACTGCTGACCCCTCCCCCACTGTCCTATCAAATTTAGCTCTCAGGCCCCTCCGACCTCCATTTCTGATAATTACTCTACAGGTCCCACAACAGATGTAGCTAACTGTAGTAACACTGAGCCGGTAAGTTCCGTCTCTTGCCTTTCAGCTTCAGGCCTCCCTCGTCCCTTGCTTAGACCTAGAACGCGAATTAATATAGGTGCCTTCAACGTTCGCACGCTAAAACAGATAGGTCAGCAAGCGGCTCTCGCACGAACGCTAGACTCGTTGCACGTTGATGTCTGCTGTATCTCGGAGACTAGAATCCATGACAGTAGTCAACGTATGAAACTAACAACACCCACATTCTCCACCCGATATTGGTTAT
>LOND01000955.1:93915-116629 GCA_014220965.1 Paragonimus kellicotti | reverse complement strand
GAGCGGCAACTGCGCGCTGGAAACCAGTCTTTACCTCAGTTCTCCAGTCGTTTGACATCCAGCTTCTGTCGTTGTCTGGAAGACCTACAATAACCAGACTTGCGTACATGGATAAATAATTTAGTCCCGACCAATCTATGATCTGTGCTACATTCAGCACCGCGCATCACTCGCGTGATACGCACTTCACTAATGTCGCGCTGCCGCACAATCACGTAGTCAAGCAAATGGTGATGACCACTTCGTGGATGGGTCCACGTCGTGATGTCGCTCGCATCCAGCTGGAATCGGGTGTTCGTGATAGCCAGCTCGTGAGTAGCACACAGGTGGAGCAGACGATCACCGTTCTCATTGACTGAACCAATGCCGTAGGGTTCGAGGGCTCCCGGACAAGCTACAGTGTCGTGTCCGACTCGAGCGTTCAAGTCACCCAGAACAAACAGTCGGTCACTCACTGGTGTCGACCGGATTGTGACGGACAGCTGATCATAGAACTGGTCCTTTGTATCATCAGTGTGACACATAGTTGGACCATAAACACTGAGAAATGTAGCACACTTACCTCGACCGAGTCGCAGGCGCATAGACAGCATTCGAGGGCTGATGCCGTGCGGTTCGCCTATCATCAAAGCATTGATGTGATCAGCGACTGCGAAACAGACACCATGCTCCCGAGCACCGTCTGCCGGGTAACCTATCCAGTAGAAGGTGTACCCAGCACCTGCTTCCCGCAACTTACCTTGGTCCGCAAGCCTTGTCTCGCTCGAGGCTACTATGTTGATCTCATAACAACGCAGTTCCATGGCGATCAGTGCGGTGCGTCGTCTCGGCCGTTCTGTCGCGCTGTCTGACTCCAGTAGCGTGCGCACATTCCATGATTCAACACTTAGCGTCCCGCGTCCCCTAGCCTGGTTCAGGTTGGTCTTCAGGTTATTGGGACCTGAGTGCGCATTATCTGCTCGATGATTCTAGTTTAGGGGAGAGTATGCGGGTGAGCGTCTGCTGGTAGCATGTTTTCGCATATCCACCCTGCCGTGTGCAGCAGGTATGGCGACCAGTCTCATCCGGCGCGAAGGCCGATGACCATATGCTGGTCAGGACTAAATTATTTATCCATGTACGCAAGTCTGTTTATTGTAGGTCTTCCGGACAACGGCAGAAGCTGGATGTCAAACGATTGGAGAACTGTGAGGTAAAGACTGTTTTCCAGCGTGCAGTTGCCGCTCGTCTGCACGACGCGCCTTTATCCACTACCCCTGAGGGTATGTGGCAATTTATCAAGGAACGGATCACGACGGCAGCCACCGAGACGATCGGTCTCAAATGCCAGAAACGTCCGGACTGGTTCGACGACAACAACGTGGTTATCGCTGAATTGGTACGAGAGAAGAATGCCGCGTTTGCTGCCTCCACAGTGGACCCGGCCAATGAAGCGAAGAAGGCCACGTTCCGGAGTATCCGCCGTCAACTGGCCGAGCGTGTCCGCGGAATCAAGGACAACTGGTGGATGAAGCAGGGCGAGCGAATGCAGGGCTTCGCAGATCGTCGACAACATAAGGAGTTCTACGATTCGCTCAAAGCGATCTTCGGTCCGTCGATCCAGTCCACTAAAGCACTGGTAGACATGGACACCGGCTGTTCGTGCACCCAGCCAGAGGACATCATGAAGGTCTGGCGCAAACACTTTGGTAGCCTACTAAACCGTCCTGCTACCATTGATTGGGTGACCGTGAACAGCCTGTCGCAACAGGCCATCAAGCCTTCACTTGCTCTCGCCCCGGATTTACTAGAAGTTGCAGAGAGCGATTGGTCAACTGCGCAACGGGAAGGCTGCAGGCGAAGATGGACTGCCAGGTGAGATCCTGAAGAATGGCGGACCGGCGCTGGAACGTGCACTGCTTCCATCTGGGAGCACGAAGTGATGCCGCAAGAATTTAAGGATGCCCTGATCGTACCCTTGTTCAAAGGTAAGGGTAGCAAGCAATGCCCTGACAGCTATCGGGCATAAGTCTGCTGAGCTGCGCAGGCCAAATGCCAGCTCGTACTCTTCTGAACCCGTTGTATCCGAAGTTTGGAGACCAATGTTCCTGAGGAGCAATGCGGATTCCGGGCGAGTCGGAGTACGATCGACCTGGTGTTCGCTGCTCGACAAATTCAGGAGAAATGCCGGGAACGCAACCAGCCCCTGTATGCTCTCTTCGTGGATTTCACCAAGGCCTTTGATTCCGTGAGCCGCGAGGCGTTGTGGACGGTGCTTGGTAAGTTTGGATGTCCAGGTAAGTTCGTCAATTTGATTCGAATGTTGCATGTGGGTATGAGGGCGAAAGTACAGTCGTGTGGATCGACTTGTGATGATTTTGACATTGTCACTGGCGTGAAGCAGGGTTGTGTGCTAGCCCCAGCTCTATTTAGTTTATATTTGACTGCCATGATAACAGTTGCTTTTCAGGACTCTGGGGAGGATGGCGTTGAGGTAGAGTACCGGACGGATGGGCGCCTGCTGAATATCCGACGATTCGGCGCCCCAACCCGGTTACATACCTCAACGATGCGCATGCTTCTATTTGCAGATGACAGCGCGCTATTCGCACACAGCGAGGACGAACTACAGCGACTGACCACGGCTTTCGCGACCGCGGCATCCAAGTTTGGATTGGATATCAACACAGGTAAGACATTTTTTTCTTTCAGCCTTCTCCGGGCGGAGGTGCTGTCTGTTATACCTTGCACCCCAAATTCGCATCAATGGAGCCGTTGTCGATGGCTGCGCGGATTTTTGCTACTTAGGTGGCAAAACGTGCGCTATCTAAGCCGCTTTCATTTGCAATGTCTAAGACGCATCTTGGGTATTCGGTGGTCGGACATGGTTCCGAACACTGAGGTATTGCGGCGAGCGGACATGAACGGGATGGAAGCCATGCTGATGCTGAATCAGCTTCGTTGGCTGGGTCACGTCCGTCGGATGGGCGATGACCGTATTCCGAAGCAGCTTCTGTATGGACAACTGAGATCAGGTAAGCGAAATCCTGGTGGTCAAAAGCGGAGATACCAGGATGCTGTGCAGGTGAGTCTTTCACGTTGTAAAATTGATTTCAGATGTTGGGAAGACTTAGCGTTGAACCGGACGGTCTGGATGAACAAGATTTGGGACTGGCATCCGCGAGTTGAACGAGCAGTTATCACGCGGCTGAGAACGGAAGCGCGCGGTACGCGGGAGACCATCGGTGCCATAGGTCGTGGTGACATGACTATATGGCGTTGCGATGTGTGCGGCCGTGAATGCGCTGGCCGCCTCGGATTAGTAGGTCACCAGCGTACTCATAGTGCACCGTCGGCGAAGAGACGACGAGCGAGTACGACAGGCTGGGGTAGGTCATGTCAGTATATCCATTTTATCTCGGTAACTGATTGCATCGACGAAGAATATGGTCGTTTGACAACTAATCCGCCTCTCTTTTCAGAAACTTGGGTGGCTGCGTTCTTCTACCTAGCTTTGTCAATGTACTGTATGACGCATCGTTTGCATATTATTTTCGTAGTCCACTCTGAATCCCGTTCTTCATCCTTGTCCTCTCTAGAATGCAGTCACATACACTCGTATACTGAAATGCTTCTAGTATTATATTTTACATATCTTTCTTCTCAGTTTAGATCTTGTCATTGTAGTCTCTGTTTATTTTCCGAGAGATAAGGGTTTCCTTTTCCTGCTAGCCATTCAATTGGCTAACCAGCATTGGCCGGCTGGACACAAAGGCCTCACTCACACACCTACTGGTCTTATTCCTTCGGGTTTACACCGGATACGTGGTGTGTGAGTGGAACCACAAGTGGTGCAGCGCAAGCCACTTGGGGTGATGGTTTGAAGCGCAGGCGTCCTCTGGCTTCGGTCACTGTGACAGGCTAATCCGTTTCGGATGCCGCCAACCATGCATATGTGCGTTCAAAAAACATGCGTGTAGGCTCTCCGGGATGGGGTGGGTGACGAGGATGTGGTGATCCTTTCCTGCGCGTTGTCCGTGTTGTCCACCCAGTAAATTCTGTTGAACAATGGACAATCCTATGCTATCTGGTCAGTTCACTGCTAGCAGTGTATTGGCGACCAGCAAGGCGTCTGCCAGTGTGAGCTCCTTGAGTTTACGGAAACCAGGTTCTAGCTCAGTCGGATGGTTGGAGTCTCTGTGAGCGTTAAAGAAAATGTAAGGTGTAGTGCGTGGCCTCCTACTGACGCTCAGTAACTCCGGAAATCAGAATATTATTCAACCGTTGTTTTACACGCATTCCTCAATCAGCGCTACGTTGATTTGAGGGGACAAGGACGTAGTATGCGTTTGTTCTGTAGATGGGCGGGGATAAGGTGACTTTTCTCATTACTGTTCATTGTGTATGGAGATTCCAGTGTGCACGGAGTTGACAGGGAATGTGCTTCATGATTTTGTGGTTCAGGTGCATGCTAAGATGGTTGGGAGGGAAGTTCTCGATGCGTGTTCACGTAGGCCGGGTTGAGACGATCAACACTCAGAGTAACATGCTGTCCGGAACGTTCCGTTGCGGCAACCTTGTCCGTTTGGGAGGCCACTTCAAATGGACCGTCGTGAGTCCGTTGAATTGATCGCCGTACTGCGTAACAACGAACGAAACCATAAGTGCGTCATCAAATCCTTCGTGATTTATGAGGCCTACAATGCTGTCAGGCCGGAATAGCACCGAGTGCTTCCATGTGTAATTCGGAGATGCGCGCGAAGTTCGTTAAACCCAGCACAACCTGCGTTTTTGTGAAAGATCACGGGGGGGAGCACCACTCCGTTGATGAAATCAGCGGGGGAACTTTGCATGTCTCCCTTCCGAACGGATCTCACGCTCATTGAAGTGAGCGGTGGGCGCTCTGTTCGAATTTGCCCTGACTGCGCCGTGAGCGGCGCTTTCAGCTGCCGATGAGAACGCTCAACAGTCTCACCGGCTGCTGGATGGTATGCAGTTCTCCTGACATGTTGGAAACTCATTAAACCTGTTTAGTCGCGGGAGGAGGCTGATTAGAATTGCGAAACTCGTTCTGTAGTGACGAAAAATGAGACGTCAAAATTGATAGCGCAATATCGGGGGGAACGTTCTGGCAACTGTCTCGGTCAAAATACCGGTGAGAAAAGTGGCGACAGACCACTTTGTAAGCCTGTCGACGCACGTAAATGGCAGCGTTTTTCATCTGATGGGCAATGGGCCAGCTGGATCAATAGGAACGTGAGAAAAATGTGTCTGGAATAGGGAAATTACCAGGGGAGATAACGGCGTGGCGATGCAAGTTGCTCCTATGGCGATGAACGCACGATTTGGTTCACCAACCCACATCTATGTTTGTACTGGGCCAAATATAACGAACGACAAGTAGGTTGAGCGCGACATAGAACGCAAATGACGAAATTTGGGCCGACAAAAAGGAAGGACTAGTATTGAACGTGTATTGCCCGCGGAATTATTTTATACGGTCGACGATTTGGAGATAGACAAGAAAACACCGAAACATTGGAAAGGTGCAAACGGATGGAACGTCAGAATTTGACGCCTAAGTTTTAGCACCCCTCTTGAGGCTTGTATCCTGCGGTGTAGAAACCGCGTTAACGTGTATTCTGGAGAATGCATCGGCAACCACACTGGAGCTTCCGTTGACGCGTCGGGTATCCTTGTGAAATACGTTATAAAAGCAAGCGGCGAACTTCTTGCGGAATTATTTATTTTGGTTCACGTTGAAGGTGCGAATTGAATGTTTCGGATCCGTTGGCATGATCAAGTTCCTTCCGTCTAACAAATGACGAAAATGTCTAATGGACAAATAGATTGCAAGCAGCTCACGACCAAAGGTGCTATAATTGGCTTGCGCGGGTGATAGCTTCTGGGAATAAAATGAGACCGGTCGTAATTCGCCGCCGACGCATTGCTGAGGCAGTCGAGAAGATGAAGTGGACATCCGACAGCAAACGGCATGCTTGAGCGTTTTTGTCGCCAAATGAAACCCGCTGCATGTGCGCGTGCTTATCTCTCGAGAAAAGAATCACTTTTGCTAGTTTTTGATCAACGGAAAACATCTAACCATTGCTGCGGTGGAGCTCGCTTTTGGCTGCACACTCAATTTACCAGATGAATCAATTTCACATTCATCCCCACCACCGAACAATTGCGTTGGCTATACCGCTGATTTGGCGCACCACGTGCTAAACGCAACGCTTAGTGCCGCCTAGAAAGCAAACATCAACCGTGCACCCACATACAAGGCTTTTCCCACGTCTTCGTACGCACGGTGTACTACGTCAACATCTACACCTCCATACCAGTGTCACTGCCAGCTAAAGGTGTTCCATCCACCGACCCAGTGATTGTCAACGATTCCACGTTCCAGAACCCTGTTCTCCATATTTCTAGACGTGATCGTTATTGTAAGAAACTTCGCAAACATGTACATCCCGCAGGCCGGTAGCATTTATCATCTTTTGAAATGAACCTTTCAATATGACACACATCTTCCCGTTCGTCATTCAGTCCACTCACGACTTCAAGGTTTTCTGGAGTATTGCAATTACGTACTTGACGATTTCTTAAAAAGAGGTCTGTTGTGATCCATGTGCTCATTCATCGGCAGTTAAGTTACTGCATGGTTTGACTAGGCGAAAAACGCGGTATAGGATTATACATGTTAACGCCTGTTTCACTGACTATGTGCTAATAAATACGTAAAACGAACTGGGTTGCTCATGGTCACGCGTAATTGCATGTCAACTACCTTACTTATTGGATCCATAAAACTCAGACATGCTCACAAGAAGACAAGGACAGCAACTGCAACAGCCGAAATACCAATTAAGCAATGTTGTCGGTTTTCAAATCACTACCGATCACAGGACAAATTCGACAGAGTGACTTACTCATTACTATCTATCATGCGGCATTCCAGTGTCGTTCTCAATTCCAGACGTTTCAGATGGGGAAATTGAAGAAAGATCTCCTGTCTACCTGCGATAAAACAGTAGACGGACATACTCCCCATTTTTAGGACTCATCAAGCCGCTGCTATGAAGAAGTGCGAAGAATTTGAAACATTTTGAATGAAAGCATTTCGTCAACACCGCGGTTATTCTCGACTGACCATCTTCCGAACTTTGACATTTTGTGTTCCAAACTCGCAAAGTATGTCACCTTAAAGGTGATCAGCAAGGAAATATGATTTTCTCTCTGTGTGTGTGTGTGTGGGTAAACAAATTTGTTTGAATTACTCGACTTCTGGGGTAAAGTCAGGTGGCGAATGTAAGCAATGATATTTTTGGTATTCGTATCTCACCGCATTTTTTAGTTTCTAACTTCCGCCTTCTTCTGTTTCAATCAAGCCATTAATTCGTAATTCCCTTCCGAGAGCTCAGGACAAAACTCGCTATCTGCCTGATCAACTTGAGTTGCTTACACCGCACCCTTTACATTCCGAGGGCGTTAATGGTAAACGGGGTCAACACACCGTATCCTGGTTTCCATAATCATACGTGCTTCGATTGAGAGGAGTGGGCCCGATATAACTCCGTTGGATTGTTCAAACAGCCCTCATCATTTCATCAGTTTCCGTGCTCGAAACCGACGAACCACAATCACACTGTTACATTGTGGTCGAATCGTCTGAAAAACTGAGCTTACCACAAAAAACTCACAGTATACAGGTATTATACTCCGCAGGAAACCATTGGAACCAGTAAACTTCGTTGACATGCCAAGCAAGTGATAACCGCAGGGGCATCTTTCGTCTACCTGCCCTAGTAACGGTCTTTTGACCCAAAATTCACTCTGTTCAACTATTGTTGCCACGCGCCTTTGTTATATATTCTGTTTGTATTTAGTATGCGGCTGACGAGATAAATCGAAATGTTAACATCCCGCAATGTTTGTCTTCTTGCTGCCTTGATTGACCGGGTAATCAACTCGTGGTATGAGTTACCTGCACAGGTTGATGGGACATTGAGCGTAGATGTATGCAAAAGACGGCTAGACAAGAGTTGTAGAGACACTTTTCTTAATTTGCTCTAGCTAGAGTACGATTTTAACGTCGCATTTCAGGGCGACGAGGGTTTTTCATTCCTGCTGTTATATCACTAGCTTTAGGTTACTAGTTGAATGCATTACACTGAGAGAAAACGCAGTCCGGTCAATCAACGGATCGTATCAGTCGATCATCAGGACGTCGAACAACGTGAGCCTTCATCAATTCCTGGATTTGAAATTGAAAAATGCGTCAGTAAATCATCATATTCACTTTACGACGATAACATGAAGTTTTGGCGCGTGATAATGGCAGCAAACACCGGGATACTTCGCGAAACCACCCTGACCGTCTAATGTAGTTGGCCGCCGGCGAAATCCCAAAAGTATGCGCATACGCACATGGGCAGGATGCGTGGAATAGATGCCCACTACACAGTTGGACGGCTTCTAGGACAAGCAGAAGATGAACGCTACCTGGGTATTGTTTTATCGTCACCATTCAAGAGATATAAACAGCACGGACTAGACCTGTATGTCAACCCGGGTTGTACGGCAGACAATCGAACGGTCCTTCAGCTATACCGCCCCCAGAACCCCGAAGACTGTTCGACGCACACGTTAGACCGATCCAATAATAGAAAGGAAAGGTGGTGTATCTCTGCAGGGGAGATATGCGGGAGTTGGAGGATGGTCACAGAGATGCCACCAGACTTGTTGTGGGTTGAAGGAAGAAGGGTTGTGAAGAGAGACCGTAGCCCTTGATATGATTCTCCAAAGCTACGGGCGTGTTAGCTAAACTTTTGAGAACAAAAATGGATCCGAAACTATCCTCGGAGTTCCCTCCGAGAAATGACGTCATGAAGCGTGGGCACCCATTGTCTTTGATGAAGCAAACCACACAAATGACAACTACAGTCTATCACGTCTTCCGTAAAGTGGTCAACTGTTGGAACGTAAAATCGTGTTTCGTGGTGAACGAGGAACAGAATTACATGTTAAAAGTGACAACAAACACATAGTTGGGAGACCTGTAGCAGCAGGAACGATCGCAATGGGGGATACATGCCGTTGCTTAGGGTGAGTGGTGAAGTCTTCGGGACTCACGGTTCGTTCAATGCAGAAATTTCACGAAGATGAATCTGAAGAAATATGTTGACGTCTGGACGTCTTCTAACTTGTTTCCGTATACTACCACCAAATGGCGGCAAAAATGGATTTGCCATTCTTGAGATCACGAAACGCATTTCCCCAACAAAGAAAAGAGGGACCAACAGATAACAGTTTGAAACCCAAGCACGAATACAAACGCTATGGACATTGAAATTGCTTAGAACCTGTCTTCCGAGTAACCCGTTAGAAAACCCATCAAACGGCCCCGCGGAAAATTCTTTCCTCCCAGAATTCGGAACGATAGCAGCTTGTTGGGGTTGCCTCCAATTATTCAGAAAGCATTTATTTGGTCCGCCCTACTGAGTATTCCTATCAATGGTCTCATAATACAAAGCACATTGCCCTTTTTCAGGCCCCACTCCAGCAGACCAAAAAGTCAAATTCTCCGTAGGTGGAAACTTCCGAACGCCCTTTCAAAAAGCGAAATTAAGTAGAGGTAAAAAGACCGCAAGTTTGAACATCAAACCAAAATACTTTCTCAGGCGTCCTGTAGGGTCGTTGACGCATGCACAATCATTGATGTCGTGCTCTCAGCCTCAAAGAAGGGCCGTCAGAAAAACTCGGAAGAAAAGACAGAGTCCCACTCCACGACTATCCTCAATTCTAGGTCTCATTTCTCAGGCTCTTTCTTGCATACCCCTTTCTCATTATTCGCGAAATCAAATAAGGAAGTGGCTTTTGAGTGCGTGTATACGAAAACTCTGAGTCTGTTAGATATATTACCGGAAATCAGACAATTGCTTCACTACGATCAATCAAACATCCTTGAGTTACGGGCACCTGGCTACAGCTGACATCAGCGAAAGTGAACTGAGCGTACCCGAATATAGAGCTAACCGAGCTGAACCTGCCCGCGGGAGAATGGAGGCTCTGCGATTTCCCCACGGCAATATCTCTGGACGCTCACGGATATCGGTGGATTTCAGTCCTCTGAT
The DNA here is from genome assembly GCA_014220965.1 of Paragonimus kellicotti. NCBI lineage: Eukaryota > Metazoa > Platyhelminthes > Trematoda > Plagiorchiida > Troglotrematidae > Paragonimus > Paragonimus kellicotti. Next base: position 106,514 of record LOND01000955.1, on the reverse strand, counting down.
AAACGCAGCGTTTTGCGTCTTCGACTGACATTGTGTGGCAAAGACTCACTCCTAGTGGAGGGTTATTTCACCGTTCTGCTCCATCCTACGTCTCCGATGACGACACTCTTCTTGTGGAACTAGACAATCTTCTACGGCTACAATGTTCCACACATTCGCTAATTATGGACTACTATAACGCACCCAAGATAAACTGGATGTCAGCTTCTCACCAGGAGCATGGAAGCGCATTCTCGACTTCCATAACGACGCTGATACGACGGAGAGCGTGGACACAGCATGTCAACGCCCCGACGCGGCATCGTCCTGGTCAGAGTCCCTCTCTGCTCTGACCTAGTCATCACTAATGAGAGCCACCTGGTAGACAGTGATCATCAAGCCACCACTTGGTCACAGTGACCACTCTCTGCTCACCTTTGATCTTATCTGTTACTGGTTACAACAACCAGCAAAACGGTTTAGGGAGTGAAACTTTAATCAGGGTAATGGAAAGTCTTTTAAAACGCGCCATCCTTAGGCATTTCTTCGCAAATAACCTCTTCTCCTCTACCCAGCATGGCTTTCTTCCCGACCGGTCATGCATAACGAATATGCTAATCTTTATGGATAGCCTGACAGACGCCAAAGACAATGGCCATATCTCGGATGCTATCTTCTTCGACTTCGCCAAAGCTTTTGACCGTGTCCCACACGGTCCCCTTGTACATAAACTAGAGGCTTATGGCATCCAAGGTGAGGTTCTCCGCTGGATTGAATCCTTTCTTGGCAACAGGACTTTCAGAGTAAAAACCGGATCGGACCTTCTCTTCTCCGATCTCCGCTGGAGTTCCTCAAGGATCCGTACTCGGTCCGTTATTGTTCTTAATATATATCAACGATCTTCCTGACCTTATTTCTAGCAACGCCCTTCTTTATGCTGACGACTTAAAAATCTGGAATGCTTGTGATCCCAGTGCATTACAGATTGACCTTGACCGTATTAAGTGCTGGTCAGACGACTGGAGTCTCCCTCTAAACGACAGCAAGTGCGCGCATATGTCGCTCGGAGGAGACTCTGGGAACCTATTCGTGATACATGGTGCACAAAGTGTAACAGATATCGCGAAAGTAGACCTCAAAAAAGACCTAGGGATTTGGCTGTCGACCGGTTTATCTTTTTCTTATCACCATCAGATGGCCGCAAAAAAGGGATTTAGGACTCTTGGGATGATAAAAAGAACCTTTCCCCGCATAGACAGGCATGCCTTTCAGTCGCTCTACGGGGTCTACATACGACCACTGCTTGAGTATGCTAATCAAGTCGTATACACCGGCTTGAAAAAGGACATACTCACCATCGAACGTGTCCAGCGAGTAGCCACTAAAATGGTCACTGGCTTGCGCATTTCTCCTACGAGTCTCGTCTTGAAATTCTTGATCTTTACCCACTTGAGTTTCGAAGACTCCGCGGTGACTTAATCCTTACACACTTTTTCTTTAGCACAGGACTAGTGCAGCGATTCTTTACCCCAGTAGTCGATAACAGTCGGAGGGGTCACAACAAGAAGCTCCATAAGCTTCGACCCCGAACCTTCCTTAGGCAACAGTTCTACTCTTACAGGGTTATCAACCACTGGAACGACCTTCCATTAGAGGTTGTTAGCTGCTCTTCTAGGACCGTTTCAAAGTGTTATTAGATTCATTTACTTAAAACAAATGTTAAATTAGTATTCTGTTCTTTTCTATTAGTAAAGTGTTTTTACTATGTTCTCGGTATTCTCTGTAACCCCCAAGAGCGGTGCTACACCCAGTTTTCAATGACTGCCTTTCAGGTCAACAGAAAACCGCTGATATCGAAACGGACAAACTGACTGGATCCGGGTGAATTGGGTCCCCAACTCGAACGTCGCGTGAAGCAAGTCGCTTGGAGTATCAACTGATATATTCTGGTAATCGCTGCATTTTGTTGATAATCCGAAAATCATTTGTAAGCGATGATTTTCGCCAAAATGGCCGTTTTCCTTTCGGAACGACCTTCATGCCAATTCAATCTAACCGATTATTATCTGTGTGCAGGTTGTCTTTCATACCCGGGAAAAAATAATTTGAACGGCCGAATTTTCTGATTGGTTGATGGATAAATCCGTTGTCAAATTAATTAACGCCAAAATATGCGTACCTACAAACAGCTCATAATTATAAATTATTCGATATAGTAGTAAGGTTATTTGCATAGAAAGAGAAAAAATGAATGTGCCGACCCAAGTACGCTCCACATTGTTCGAAATAGGTGTAGGCGGGGAAAGGTTCCCCACAGAGCCCGCGGGAACAAAAACTTCTTATTTAAGCATATGCGACGACTAAGAAAGAATAAACCCTCGGCTCTTTCTTTGCGACTGTCCGACGGGGAAACCTCATCTGACCCACTAGTTGTGGCCGAGTTATTCAGGGAATACTATTCGGCAGTCTACAACGTCGCACCGCCGGATTGGCACCCCGTCCTACCGCTGCAGAATTTCCGGCAACCACTGGTTACCGCTGAGTTTTCTGTGCTAGATGTTGAAGACCTTTTATTCAAGGTTAATTCATACAGTGCAATGGGTCCTGACAAGATCCCAGGATTCTCAAGGAAGCAGCTGCCAGTCCGACAGAACCCACTTGTAAGGTTTTTGAAAAGACAATCCAGACTGGCATTCTCTCCTAGCGCATGGAAAGAGGCGACGGTCACGCCCATATTTAAAGCGGGAGACCGGCACTCTCCGGCTAGCTATCGGCCAATCAGCCTTACTAGCATTCCATGCAAGATAATGGAGCGCTTATTAAAGCGTGCCATCCTCAACCACTTCTTATCAAACCATCTTTTTCTTCTACCCAGCATGGCTTCCTTCCTAACCGGTCATGCATAACGAATATGCTTATTTTCATGGATAGTCTGACGGAGGCCAAAGACAATGGCCTCATCTCAGATGCTATCTTCTTTGACTTGCCAAGGCTTTCGACCGTGTTCCACACGGCCCTGCTGAAGCACAAACTGCGAGCCCACGTCCGCACGACACTGATCAAGAAGAACAGACTAAATCCTAGTACTCTGGGTCTCGGCTTCGACCCCGTGTGTCAATCGCTGAATCACTGACTCAGAAAGAGGTTCTTCGCTGGATTGCCTCTTTTCTCGATAATAGAACTTTTAGAGTTAAAACCGGATCAGATCTGTCATCTCCCTCTTTCATTTCTGTGGGAGTTCCTCAAGGGTCAGTGCTAGGTCCTCTGTTATTCCTGATCTACATCAACGACCTTCCGGAGAATATTTCCAGCAACGCCCTCCTATATGCCGATGACCTAAAAATTTGGAATGCCACTGATCCCAGTGCATTACAGATTGATCTTGACGCGATTAAGCGCTGGTCGGACGATTGGAGTCTCCCACTAAATGACAATAAATGCGCACACATGTCACTCGGTGGAGACTCTGGCAATGCCTTCGTGATTCATAGTGCATTCGGCACAGTAGATATCATGAAAATCGATCTGAAGAAAGATCTGGGCATCTGGTTGTCGTCTAATTTATCTTTCGCGTATCACCATGAGATGGCGGCAAAAAGGATTTGCCGCTTTTACGTATGATTGACCGCACTCCCCATCGCTTTATAGGGTTCATGTAAGACAGCTTCTCGAATATTCTAATCAAATCGGGGATACCCGTCTATAGAAGGACATACACGTTGTGGGGTGTGTCCAGTTTGCGGCTACCAAACTAGTCACGGGCTTGAGAAATGTCGCGTACGAGTCTCGACTTGAAATTCTTGATCTATATCCACTTGAATATCGACGACTCCGCGGTGATTTAATTCTCACACACTTCTTTCAGAGTAGGTCTCGTTGAACAGTTTTTTATGATAGCGAATGATGGCCGCTGGCGAGAACACCACGGGAAGCGTTTCGAAATTTGTCTCCGAGCCCTTCTTAGGCAGCAGTTCTTTTCTCATTAGAATATTAACCTTTGAAACAATATTCATTCTGTGATCGTTAGCAGCGCTTCTGGCGATCTCTTTGAAACTCTGCTCAATTCTCATTTACCAAATGGTATTATGCATGTAATCGCACTCTGTTCTTAGTATTTACTGTAATCGTCATGACCAATGCAACACCTCGGTTTTAATGATTGCCGTTCAGATCAGCAGTGTCAGACACTGAGCAAGAAAAACCGGCGGGATCCGGTCTGAGTATGCAAAATACATTCTCACCTATAACGCCTCTGTCCAGTTTACTTAACCTGTGGACCACGCTTATGTGGCAGGTGTGCCACTAGTAGCTGCTCCACCCGATCGACTTAGGCTATGGTCATCGCCCAAGTATTCAGTATGTGTCCACACCATTAGTTGCTCCATCCAGTTGATTTATGCTGTGGTCAACATTGATACGTAACACATGGAGGAAATCAAGATGAACTTGTGTTTGGACAGTTCAAGTAATGTTAGGTGGATCTACTTCGATTCTGGCAAAACGTTAGAGAGGATACTGATAACCCTCAGTGGATTCCTCAGCTGGCGAAATCATAGACCAACGGTCATCCAAGTCATAATCTCCATAATACGAAGATTGAGGGGTTGTAGCTGAAATGGTACAAGTGAGAAGCCAGTGTTATTCTCGGAGAACTAACGGGCATCAAAGTTGGTCACTGACCCTTAGATGAATGAGCATTGACTCGTGTACACGTGACAAGTTAAATCCAAGCATAATCAATAAGCAATAAACAAAGCAGTATGCATTTTTTTAATGAGAGGGTGGGATGTGTTACCCATGGTTACGCCATACGGTAGATAGAAACAAACACGCGATAACTTCCACCGTTTTCTATCCGAAATACTGACAGGGAAACAGGCTGAACATATAATTCACATACATAACTAACCCGCAAACATGGTGGTATAGCCGACATCAGAGCACACTTTGCTGTTTAGTGTGCAACGCAATGCAAAACGCAACGTGATGGAAAGTTACAAATTCAATTATATCTCCCAAACTACACAAAGTTGAAGGTTTCTTCGGGACAAAAATATGTCTTCCACCATGAAAATTCCGAGGGAAGCATTTTAAAACACAAAATCCATTACGGAATACAACACGGTACATTATCCAAAGAAGGCAAAACACTTTTCTCAACAAAAATGCGGATGTGAATAATTTTCGGGTCTGGGCCGATTTTTTTTCATCGCGAAACACAAGTTCTATGCTTGATAGAGCGTATACATTTATTCCGAGATATGCATTTCACTATTTCGCGGGAAATTTGGAAAACCTATTTTCGCGCCTAAGTTGCCGTTTCCAACTCGCTTCGGTGTTGAAACACCATACCAGCGAACTACACAGTTGTCAACTGAAACACTCTGATGTTGCGGAATGAGACGTTTCATCTGGGCAACTTCGATGAACGCATTTACAAGGCTGGAAAAAGTGAATTAACGCCCGAAGTGGGTTGTTTTCGCACAAGTGAAGAAACGTTTTTCACTACCTAACTAGTATTTTTGACACTCACCCCATGTATTCTAATTTTTTGTTGTAGTGAATTAGATATTTCACTGACCTGTCTGCGGTTCGATGGGTCCAATGGCTCCATAACCCATCTTTGCGCATGGTACCTAGACTTAGAAATGTTCGCATGATGTGTGCTGTCCTATTGTCTGTCTGCGTGCCATGTGGCGGTTGTTCGTACCCAGACACACAAGTGTGTAACACTCTTTCGGCTTACTCGCTCGATGACGGCCAGTCTTTAGCCTTCCTAGTTAATTCACGTGTCGGTGCAATTTCTATCGTTATAAGAGACAGTCTGTATATTTCGTGTAACAAATAGTCGACCTCTACCCTTAACAACCTTTTTACGTTTCGCATCTGGTAAGCTTCGCACATAAGCAAACCATTCAGTGCGCCGTGCTCTAAAACTGTCCCAGTAGCACACTGAGTCGGTCGACCGTCTCATGAGTGACTAATGAGTGTCTCACGTGAGTCACTCAACTGTTTCTCTATTACACCAATTGTCACATGACTGTCTGCTGTTTGCGTTGTGATAAATTGAATAATGTATATTTACATTATCAAAAGCCTGTTTACTCGTTGGAAAATATTTGTTTAATCGCGTCAACATGCAGGAAAATATGACGCGGGAATTTCCGTTTGAACAGCCATTTTTACCATTACTTGGCGTGCGCAATGGCTGATCGTCGTGTGAAGAAGCCCCGTGGCTGCTCTCGCTCGAATATCCACCGTCTCATCAAGCTAGCGCATGAGGAATGTTGCTGGCATACTCTCAGAGAGGGAGTAGCTGTTACCAGTGGCAGTAATCTGTCAGTGGATGATGTTTTATCGGATAACAGTGGTAAGTTCGTACTTCGAAACTTCATTGCTTCGTTTCAGCAGACAACGCTGCTGACATCAACCCACATATGGTTTGAAGTCGTCCATGAAGATTCCCCAACCAGTTCAACCATGCCTTCCACGTCCAGTAGCTACATTGTCACCTCTGCGGAGCTTGCTGCGCAGAAAGATAAGAAAAACGATGACGATATGAATGAAGGTAAGGCATACTGTTACACAATTAACCTGTTAATCAGATCACTCAATAAAAACTGTGAGCACTGTACGAAGAACAGCAACGACGATAGCGTTGGAAGTGGCCTTTGAGGCGAACTTATCGCTGAGAGCGACCAGCATTATGCTCCGCAAGTTCAAGGAGTTGTTGCCTCGAATTGCCGATGGATGCCCGAACACTACTGGGAACACCACCACATAAACTTCGTGGAGTCTCTACTGTGGAAAACCTTGTCACAGTTCGCAGGGATATACGGTGAGTCGCAGCTGGTGTTCAATTTGCACTGTGTGAGGCACCTCTGTGCGGATGTGCGTGTGCATGGTACGCTTGACTCATATTCGGCATTCCCGTTTGAGTCGTACATGCACAAGCTGCGAAGTTTCGTGCACTCACCGAATTTGCCTGCGTCGCAGATTTTCCGTCGCATCACGGAGAGGATGTATCGAACGGACGTGCACGCGAATACCGCTGTGTTGGATGACGCCGCCTGCTGTAACGTTCGAATGGCAACAAAGAAGGGTTGCCATTTCGTATTGCGAAATTCGGTGTACACGGACAAAAGGCCAAATAATGCTGTCCTAATTGAACATAGGCCTGCTGTGATAACAGCAATTAAGGGCAAGAGGATCCGCATTCAAAGATTTGCAAGCTGCTCCGACTTTTTCAACACCTGCCTGCCCTCATCCACCTTAAACATCTACCTCTGTTCCCATCTGTATGTGGACAGCACTTGGGTGGATCGTGATAGGATTCAGTGCAAAGGAGTACTGCTACCTTTGAATGATCAACATGTATTTACCCCGTTGTACATACATGTATCTAATCGTATAATAAACAGTTCCACGTCCAATGTTCCTCCTTCTCATATATACCTGTAGTAGTGCGATGTTTAAATTTTAACCGCGTTTAATCACTGTCAACATTTCAGATGTTTCACGTTGTTGAGTTCGACGACAACACGGTGGGCATTGCTCACAAATCGTGGATTACCAAACCTGGCTACACTTTGTGGCCTGGAGTGAGCAGTAAGCAACATAACAGGTTGCTTTTGGAAGGAGCGTCTGCTCCACAAGGAAGCAAGCTGTATAAAGTGAAAGTGCACAAAACCACGGGTAAGCACATTTTAAAATCAAATAATGTTTGTAGACAATTTCGAAAAGGCCTGCAGATATGAAGGCTTCCTTGAACAGCTATCGGAAATCCCATCGACGGATGGCACTGCCCCATGGATCGACAAGGAAAGCGGAAAATGTACGTCTATCAAACATCATAATGCAACATACGTAGAATACCTGCCGTGAGGTCAGACTTCACGGACGAAGCTGACAGCATTCCCGCGAAAGTGAGATATTCCGTTGACATCGACTACTCTCCACCTCCACCTCCGTTGGACGACATGTCGATGGAGTCACCTTCCAAGAGGCGTTTACCCCTGTCCTCTTTGGAAAACGTCCCCACAATGATGTCCCATTGCCAGCAGGTGAAATGCATTATATAGAATTTCATATAGTTCTATAGTTCCTTCATGAAGACGCCGCCCCCTCAATCCTCGTCGTACGTGGTTGGATTAAGTAGACGCGATGGGCACGCAGGTAATTGTTTTCCATTACAACCCGCTCATTTTCATATGCACATGGAAAAACAGTTTATCACCAAGGAAGTGCGGAGGTTCCACAAATTTCCCTCACGAACATCAAAGAAAATATAGAAGGTAATCACAAAACTTGCTTGACCCTCATCTGTCCTAGCCGTAAGGTTGACCTTCACTGATCAGCTTTCCAGAATAAATAACACCATGGATAACTTGATTACGCAGAACGTCCGCTTACGGGAGGAGATGCACGCCATCCGTCTGGAGCTAAACGCGTTACGCTATCAACATGTAGTAGATAGCAGCTCAACATCTCCAACGCTTCCTGTCCGTTTCCCCATGCAGACGGTAGAAGATATACAATTGCTAAACTTGAAGCTGGAGGACGGAGAAACGTATCCATTGCTGGTAATTGCATTAACCATTTGTTTACTGTCATTAGATTAACTACCTGTCCAAGTTGGGCGGCAAGTCTGTCTCCGACTGCATCGCCAACCTAATGAAGTCGACCATGACAGACGACTTGGCTGCCAGTATCAATTGGCGAGGAGTGAATAGTAGATTCTCCTTGGCATCTACTCTGTTTGCGTCCGCACTCGTCGGTAAGTTGTACGTGACCAAATAATTTCCATACCTTACAGAAACCGTTATGAAACATCAGTTCGTCGGAGTGTCTCATGCGGTTGTGAAGGAAAAGTACAACGTTGGTTACAGAATGCCAAGAGAAAGATTTCAAAGGATAGAAGAGAAGCGGAACATGCGGAAGACGAATGAATCGTCTTAAATTTTGTACATTTAATCATGCTTGCATAAACTATTTACATTTCGAAGTCGTCTTCTTACAATTTTCCCGATATGGTGATATCAACGTACTAGGCCGTCGTGATATTCTGGGAATTCAGAAGGCGGATAAGTCGCGATTTTTCAGGTAGGAGAAGCGACAAAAACCATTGGCAACGAAAGAAGGGCTACGGAAATTTAGTCGAGAATTATCTGTTGATTATTATCTGTTCACAAACTATACACAATGACACGCACGAGATCCAGCAGCATCGGTGTGTCGGACGTATCGAGTGTTTGTGGCCGGTTCGGCTGCCGCATGACTGTTCAGAACGGCATGCAGTGCCAGACATGTCTACACTGGTACCACACTAAGTGCACCGGCCTCAAAGAGGACCAGTACACTCTGCTGGCTTCTTCAAAAAAGCCATTCATCTGCATGAGCTGCCTGTTTCGTGAAAGCTGCATTTCTTCCGGGGCTGTATCCGTCCCGCTGCTCGCCACCCCAGTAAGCAAAAGCAAGACACTTCCCAAGTCTGTAACTAGCGAGGACGTTCTTGATAAATGTAATGCACCTGTCAGCCTGACCACGTATGAGAAAAGACTCTGGTTGAAACTTCAGACGGCTTTTATCTAGATTATTGAGCTCATCTAAGCTCGCTGAACGAGTACATTGTCGCTCGCCCTTCAGAGGCCCTGTGGCGGAGCCTGCTCGCAAAGCAGTGGCTCCTTTGTCCACAGGCTACAATTGAGGAAGCCGCGACAAACTTGAGGAGGGACAAGGCACTCCGGGAGAAGAGGCTCGTTTTGTGGGGACGATTTCCTATCACATCCTCTCCAAGTGAACAAGCCAGAGGCAGTGTTAAACACTTCATTTCCTCCAGAACTAACAAACTTGGGTTTCCCTCCAGCAGACTCCACTCCTGAAGCTACCAATAAGTCACTCGGACTTCTCGTGACGTTACCCGCGAAGATTAGCACGGGGGAAGTACTGGACAAAACAGTCCAGCTAAAGAAAAGTCATGTTAACCTAAGGGGAGTGTCACTAGATCGTTCATTGCAAGAGCGACAGAAGCGCTCCCAGCTTGATAAAACTGGGTCGCACATCAAGGCTGACCCCAAACTTCAAGCCAAAGTTAAAGTCCTTATTCCTGTTCTCAAGAGGGGACCAGTGCCCCGAATGGATCAACCCACGTGCCCACACCCACATCAGAGGCGGCTGCCCCCATCCCCTTGGATGACCAGTCGTCTTTGGAGATGCACGGGTCTGAACCAGTAGCTCCCAAAGACGCTACAGACAAACAATCTTGCTCTAAACCCCCAACCATTCAGTCTCCAAAACGTCCCATCAAGAACTATTTTATTCCTAAGATTCACAACTCAATGAGTCTGCTTGGGTCACCTCCCGCATCTAGACAGGCTCATACTTGGCTCATTCCAGCCGCATTTTCTTCTTACGGATCACGGTCGTTTCGACCTAACTTCTCTCCTAATCTAAAATCTCATCCAAATTTTCGGGGGTGCAAAGCCGCAAACCACCCCCAGTATTTCAGAAAGCGAAGGCGATCCAAAAGCCATCGACTTCGAGCCAACGGAAACGGACGAAGCGTCCCAAAGAGACGCTCTCATATGCTCAGGCTGTGATGAAACGTTCCGTACCCTCCAAGAAGGCTCAGGAAACTCGGACGCCGACTACGCACTCCCCCTCGCTTCTAGCACTGATTTCTCAAGCTCTTCCTCGCGCACTGTCGTCTCTTTTTGTACCCAGCCAAACGAGGAGGTAGCTCAAGTGTGTGTACACTAATTGTCTGAGCCTTTTAAACAAACTACCAGAAATCAGACAGTTGGTCCACGACACTTCCCCTCATATTCTTGCTTTAACAGAGACCTGGCTTTCCGCTGACATCAGTGATAACGAACTGCATGTTCCTGAGTACAGACTCCCCCGTGGACGCATGGGAGGCTGTGCTGTCTTTCTGAGCCAGAAGCTCCCGGTGCCAACTGTCATAGAGGAATTTACCTCTCCAGATAAATGCGACGGACTGTGGTTCAAACTCCAACTTCGTAGTCGTGACGCGCTCCTTGTCGGTGTTATTTACCGATCGCCGTCGTGCAGCGCATCCGACGACGAGGACATACTTACAGCCCTAGACTGTCTCTCGTCACACAACGTTTCTCCCATCTTCTCATTATGGGTGACTTCAACGCACCCAAACTCAACTATATAGCTGCTTCTCAAGAGGACTCTGCCTGCGGATTTTCGAAATCCCTGGCATTGTTGATCCATGAGAAAGCCTGGACACAGCATGTCGAACTACCTACACGGCACCGTCCAGGACAGATACCCTCATTGCTTGATCTGGTTATCACAAATGAAGCTCATCTAGTAGATAGAGTGGTCATCAAACCACCGCTGGGGCACAGTGACCACATGCTACTAGCTTTCGATTTTATCTGTTACTGGTTCCAAAATGCCGTAACAAAGACTTCATCCAGAAATTTCCAGATGGCTGACTTCGGCGCACTAAAAACATTCTTGAGTACACTCAATCTTGTGTCTGATTCTGTAAACTCGAACTACCTTTCGTTTAAAGCCGCCATTCACGAAGCTGATGAGGCATTTATTCCTCGTAAACTATGGAAGTTCTCCTCTCGCTCACCGCTTCCGCGGATCCGTACTCGGTCCGTTATTGTTTCTAATATATATCAACGATCTTCCTGACCTTATTTCTAGCAACGCCCTCCTTTATGCTGATGATTTAAAAATCTGGAATGCTTGTGATCCCAGTGCATTACAGATTGACCTTGACCGTATTAAGTGCTGGTCAGATGACTGGAGTCTCCCTCTAAACGACAGCAAGTGTGCGCATATGTCGCTCGGAGGAGACTCCGGGAACCTATTCGTGATACATGGTACACAAAGTGTAATAGATATCGCGAAAGTAGACCTCAAAAAGACCTAGGGATTTGGCTGTCGACCGGTTTATCTTTTTCTTATCACCATCAGATGGCCGCAAAAAGGGATTTAGGACTCTTGGGATGATAAAAAGAGCCTTTCCCCGCATAGACAGGCATGCCTTTCAGTCGCTCTACGGGGTCTACATACGACCACTGCTTGAGTATGCTAATCAAGTCGTATACACCGGCTTGAAAAAGGACATACCATCGAACGTGTCCAGCGAGTAGCCACTAAAATGGTCACTGGCTTGCGGCATTTCTCCTACGAGTCTCGTCTTGAAATTCTTGATCTTTACCCACTTGAGTTTCGAAGACTCCGCGGTGACTTAATCCTTACGCACTTTTTCTTTAGCGCAGGACTCGTGCAACAAGTTTTTACCCCAGTAGTCGATAACAGTCGGAGCGGTCACAGCAAGAAGCTCCATAAGCTTCGATCCGAAACCTTCCTTGGGCAACAGTTCTTCTCTTACAGGGTTATCAACCACTGGAACGACCTTCCATTAGAGGTTGTTAGCTGCTCTTCTAGGGACCGTTTCAAAGTGTTATTAGATTCGCATTTACTTAAAAAAATGTTAGATTAGTATTTTGTTCTTTCCTATCAGGTTAGTACTTCACTGTGCTCTCGGTATTCTCTGAAGCCCTCAATGACTGCCTTTCAGGTCAGCAGGAAACCGCTGACACCGAGGCGGACCAACTGACTGGATCCGG
>LOND01000955.1:38316-59324 GCA_014220965.1 Paragonimus kellicotti | reverse complement strand
ACGGCAGCGAAATCTGGCTATTCAGAGTAGAGAACGTGAACCGCCTTCAGGTATTTGACCACCGCTGTCTGGGTTCAATCGCTCATATCCGATGGCACCAGCGAATGAGCAACGAGGAGGTTAGGAAGCGGGTGTCTGGCACTGATTGTCAAACGAGTTCGTTTGTTCAGTCACTACATGTACACGGAAGTAGATGGTTGGGTTATGTACTAAGGATGCCAGATAGTCGTCCACCACACTGAGCACTCTTTGCCGACGATGCGGCCGACTGACGCAAGGTGCGAGGTGGACAGATGATGACCTGAATTGGACAAATGAAATCGTTCACGAAGGGGTTGGTCATTGTAGATCGGGTTCGTCTCCCGGGCTGGGGCCCTCGCGACTCACAGAGTCGGTGGCTTGAGACGTTAGGTGAGATGGCGGCTAATCGAGCTCAGTGGCGTGAATGTTGTCGTTGTTTGGCCGAGTTGTCTGTGAAGTGAGTGCACTTAATGACGCGGGCAGTGAAAGCCGTAAGGAAGCTGTTTGCTGATGACGTCTTACTTTCACTTACAGCTCGGTTGTTTGTTTGCAAGGTGTGGGCACCTTGATGTTGTACGTTTGAATATGGACGTAGTTTTCTTCAGTAGTTCGGTCCCTTCCCTCCCTCCTCTTTTTTTCTTCTTCCTATATAGGTTTTTTTTCTTCGTGGTTGTGTGGCAGTTAAGCATCAGTGTGAACCACTGATGTATTGCTGTCTATGATGATGATGATGATGATGAAAGTTTACCGTTTTGTTGTTCGCACAGACCACTAACATATGTGATTGCTTTATATACGTGACAGATGAAAATGAACAAAATGTCACCATCTCTAAATACCTGTCGTCTTGCCAAGTCGATGAACCATATGTCACGAAAAAGTTCGTGCGGACAGCAGAAACAAGTGGATATGTAAAAAGATCGTAAACTGATCGAAACCAGTTACGGTGATGAACGGAGAGCGTTTGTAATAAACAACCACTAAGTCCAAATTTTGCCAGGAGATCAACGGATCAAAGCTCATCAATTACAGAACTAAGACAGAGTTACTAGAGTCGAGCTTCGGTCTTATGAGAGCTTGCAAGTAAGGCACTACCTTTCAAGAACCGTGAGGACTCCGGCTCAAAATCACGTGAGATAACAGAGTTGACCGTCGCGCCATTGTTCTTACATCACACAGGACGCAAATATTCTACACAAAAGTCCAGCTACACTAGCCTGTGAGTAATGCTCAACTTGCCCCATCGCCTCGAGAGGATACATGATACAGCATATTAAAAAGCGCATATTTTGGTCTCACAAATAGTGAAGGTGACTAAACATGGAAAATTCTGAAAATATATTGCTCGACGTTATCAGGACTCGAGTTTTGAGTATGCTAAATGGGAACGCAAACATCAGTATGCAGAAGTGATCGCGCGTTGATCGATTAACGAGGATGCATATGCATGTGTGACTCGTGTGACTGTTGAAATACTATCCGACCACTGCAGTGGTTTACCACGTTGATCCCGATTCTGTAAATAAGTTTAGGCAGCAAGATTAATGGAACATATGTCCGAGACAGTGAAGTTGATGGATATGGACCACGCAAAGGTACAAAAAAGTTCAAATCAACATTCATGAAAATTCACCGCTCGACAGTCTGATTGTTCAAGCAATGATTCCTCTAAACATAAGTAATGGAATGTTGGAAATAACCATTGTAGAGGAATAATTGGCAAACATCTTCCACGTGAACAAGCCAGGTTTAATAGCCATATGATAGAACAGAGAGCACGAATGTACAATGAGCCCAATCTTTTGTGGAGAGCCTCACACACTTTCACCGTCTGTGCATCAGCATTTTTGACACTAAGTCACTCTCTCTCTCTCAGGTAACAGCATTAAGTAATATTGTGTGTGAAAATCCATGTGGTGAATTTATGATAATGTCGCTTTACGCCAAAAGAAACAAGATTAAAGCAGAAAAAACGACGAACTCTGTTGGCGAAACAACCACATTAAGGTACGACTCAACATGAACAATAAGTTGTTCTTATATTGAATAAGCCAGTTTTTTGCTCTGTAAATTACTGATGTTGAATTAAAACATGTGATGAAAAACGTCAACAGTCCAATTTCTATAGCTAGATAAACAAAAATTCTTTTGAACAACTCTCAAAGAAAGCCATTACTATTAATTTCCTAATATGATACACTTCTTTCTCATAAGCCAAAATCAGTTATTCATCTGCAGATGGTCCAAAAAGTAGCAAGCATCGGTCACAGCACCAGAACAGATTCAGGAACTTTTTGGTCTAACGATTAAATGTCTGACACTTAGTCACATGTTGTGGGCTGTAGTTTCACTTTTGTGTATCCTACTGGTGAAACCAAACAAGGTGGAAACAGTTGTTCACCACTTCGCCAACAGTCACTGAGGCCAACTAGCAACGCAACCACCCTAAACCAGTTTGAACATACTAAACGATTTTGCTTCGGGCACTATTCACTTTGAGAGGAGATCAGAAAACAAAACCGCTGTGGAAAACGTGTCTTATTCACCAAACGCGGTAAAAAAAATTACCCCAAATTGCCAAAGCGCCCAGTAGCACCCAGCATGTCCACCTCGGTAAATACTTGAGGAACAGTAGAGCGATCTGAGCAGAAATGAAGATCAAATATGCCTGCTAAAATCAAGGTCCCCGCCAGTGAATGACCAACATTCCCGCAACTCCAAAATTCCATAAAATAAAAGCCATTGTGATATAGTCCACAAAGATACCCATTGCACGTACGGCTTGCCTGCGGAAAGATGCCCTTCTTCCAACCCCCAACCTGGAGGACCAGGAGACTGGTTTGTCAGACCTCTACCCATTGGCCTGCCTGGTATGAGTGACTCTATCGGTGTGGTGGCCACACCGTCCAGTTTAGCCCAATAGGTCATCGAGATGCGCAAGCCGTCACACCACGTCAAGGTCCAGTCTCGTTGTGACAGACCACTTTCGTGCTTTTGGGTTATCCATACAAGTACTACTTTTTCAGTGGAGGTAACGTGGTTCCCGTTGTTCTTTCTGAACACAAAGAGTCGGACGGCTCTTTTTGTTTTCCGCCGACACGTTCTCAGTGAACGCCAAAACCCTCATGTTTCGCTTACGTGACAAAGCACAGCAAATGAACGAAGTGAATTATAGTATCCTTTTCCAAAAGTTTTTTTCGCAATTGATCTCTGTCGGTTTTTACTGGAGCTTGTTTTCTAACTTGTGTTGCTGTTTTGGTTCTGGTGATCTTTGGAATAGGCGTTTAGCTATCCGTTATTGCAGTTTCCGTTTCGTTCTGCCGGTCTACGCAGAATCACACATGTTAGTGCACTTGCAAATTAAGTAAGCGGAATGTTTCGCATTCACATATCTCGAATGTATTGCGCTCATGTAAATGTTCTTACGTTGGAGGATACTAAACCCTGTTACAGTTTGCGGCACAAGTCCCTTCCTGGCCTGTGCCGCTTTTTCTTCTAACGACCTAGCAGAATTTTTGTCGCTCAAGTCCATAACCTTATTTCTGTAACCTGAGCGCTGTGAACTTTGTAGCACTTTCAAGTTATAAGCTACCGCGTCCGTTATTTTCTTCCATTCATATATATATGAATAACCTGCAAGCTAACAACTTGTGTCCCTCACGCGGTGTTAAGCTATGTTCAGCTGGAAATTTGTTTGATCTCTCTCATACTTTTGATTATGATGACATCATTCAGACTTACTACTGCTCCGTTAGTTGTAGTGTGTTTTTTCTTTCAATTTAGCGTTCTTATTTGTCGGTCGTAATTTGTCGCACAATAAAAAATCTCGGCCTTTCGTTTAAATTCTTTCGTTGTTGTCACTTTGGTACTACTTTCATTTTCTGTTCATCAATTATTTTCTGTTAACACTTTTGCTCCTGTTCATCGTGATACAAGTACACGAAGATTTTATCCAATGTTGCTTTTAACAGCTGAATTTTTATGTGATTTTATTTCCAGCCAAAACTATGATATAGGTATTCCACTTGAATATCTTAAGGATCTCATTTTACTGTGTACAGAAAATGTCAGGTTCAATTTTGAAGGGCTTTCTTATAAACAAGTAGACGGAGTGGCTATGGGTAGTCCGTTAGGCCCAACATTAGCCGACATCTTCTTGGGAATGATTGAACGGCAAGTCTCAGATAATATTGCGAAACCTTATTGTACAAACGATATGTTGATGATATTTTGATTTTTACGGATACTGACCATTTTGATTTATTTTTAATCTTCTTAACTCTATTCATCCGAACCTATCCTTGTCTCACGAAAGGGAATCAAACGGCAGTTTAGCTTTCTTAGATGTACTCATCACTAGGCGTGAGGATGGGACATTACAGCGATCGGTCCATCGCAAAGCAACATGGGGCGGACAATATCTTCAGTTCTCCAGCTTTGCCCCGATAGCATACAAGAGGGGTTTGGTGAAAACCCTATTTCATAGGGCCAGGCATATTTGCACCCCTGATAAGCTGCAGATGGAACAAGAAATGCTGAGAAAACGTTGCTGGCAAACGGATATCCTGAAAAGTTCATAGACATTCACAGCATGATGAACAAATGCAATGAGCCATGCAAATAGATCAAAAGAAAGATATATTTGCAATTCACAGGTGACCAAGCACAAACTGCAGTGTGCCCTATCCCATACATATACGGTTACCTAATTACGCTTGGTTCAAACTATCAAAGGACCCGTTCTACACAACGAACGCAGTTTGTCGGACTGTTCTGTTCCTAACGTTGTCTATCAGTTCACTTGCAGTTGCGGTGACGTTTACATAGGCAGAACAGACCGACAGCTATCTCAGCGAGTAGCAGAACACGTCCCGAACTGGTTAAAACAACTCATGACACAATCTGAAACCGGTGAATCCGTTACTCGAAGCCCCGCATCATCGATTGCCAGACACCTCATGATAACAGGTCACCAGGTTGACCCACTTAGATCATTCAAAATATTGTTACGCAATCAGAACCCGAAGCTACTGGCCTTTAGCGAAGCCATGTTGATCAGAACTCACCAGCCGGTGCTATGTGCACAAAAGTGGTTGAAGCAACCCATAGGGTTGCCTTGGTGGTGATGACGTGGTGTGACTGTGTGCGTGTCCATACCCTGTCTATCTCTATTTGTGTCATATATAACTCGCATGTTTTACGTTTGCGACTGATGAGAGTAAACGAAATGTTAACATATCGCAACATGTCTTCTTTCTGCATTGATGAAGTTATTAAAGGGAACCCAATGTTTCAAGTACGTTTGGGTCTAGTTCCAGATGCACTGATTGATGAACTTCAAAAGTATGGAGTTACTTGTTTATCCTTATTCATCTTTGTGGATTCTGTCACCATTTAGCCCGTACGTGTGTCCGGTAAGTTTTCGATGTTTTTGAAGACAACAAACAGTCTTCCATGTTCAGGTGATAGAAGTTCTAATGGTACACCATCAGATTTCTTGAATGTACATTCATGGACAAAAATTGAACAAACTGAATGTCAACGTCTAGCCAGTGCAAACTTTACATGCACATGTACGCTTGTAGACACAGCCCGTAGCTAGGATTTGTTAATATCAGCTGGCTGTCTTAGATCTAATGTAACAATGGACACAGATCTTCTTTACGATTTGCAACCCTCTACCGTTCATTTGTTGGTTGGGCGATTCTCACACGAACTCGTCGTTCTGTCATCGTTTCACTCGATTGACCTTTCGTATCCCTTTGAAAAACAAGATGAACAACGCGGCCATTGTATATTAGTCTGGAAAAAGTAGCGTTTTCACTGTAAAAAGGTTTTAACTCCCGGACAAGACATCATGAACACACGAAAGTTTAGCGCCTTGAAATATCTGGTCATTCCGGATGGACGATAGTGGCGATATACAGTCTTGCAGTAAGTCCCTATGGGTAACGGTATGCTCGAGAAATATCAGCTCACTCCTTTCAGTTCACCTACAGCAAATCGTATCATTGCCGCTAATGAGATTGCCAATTACTAGTTGCTGCTAGTGAGGTTTTGTATACTGTACTTCTCAATGAGTGATTGATTTGTAGCTTGTGTAGAGATTTTCATTTATTACTTGACTATTATTTTTCAGGTATTCATTTCATAGATTAACGGTTCCGTTGCCTTGCTTTCTAGGTTGGTTTTAAACTGTCACTTCTGCATTACTAAGGTTAGAATGTTCTGGATGAATACCAACTACCTCTGCAAACTTGATATTGTATTGATTCTGCTTGCGCTAGATGATGATAAACTCCACGACCTACTCTTTTTCGGTTTGCTTTTTTAAAAAACCTGAACTAGATCTGATTGCCGTACTATGTCCTCGTGGTCCGTTACGCATGCTTTTGGAGATGGCTCACGAGCGAGATCAACCACTGTTTCCGGCCCTCCTCTACTCTACCACTGCGGTCTATTTATTGGCCAAACCACCGGTACCTCAAAAATCGCCAACACAGTCGCAACCAACTGACACCGGATCGACAGGGAACTCGTCTAACGCTGATTTGACACACCAACCGGATCTTATCTTCGATTCAAATTCTCCAGGTACTAATTGAACTAAGATAACATAAGTACAATATGCTCTTGGTCACCAAGTGTCATATTGGCAATCTGAGCACAGTGTGCCGACTTTATCACATTACTAACCGAGGAATTTTTGAAGTCACAAAATTAACCTTTTTTTGAAAACAAAAATTAAACCTGCTTTATTGTTTTTTTTATCGCCTTGGAATATTATTTGAAAACGACTGTTTTTCATTCCAAGCTGAAGAGGAAAGAACACGCAGTCCGGAGGTTCCTCTACTCGCCGATCTCTCATCAGCCAATCCAGACCAGGTGAGCACACGTGGGGATAGACGTTGATTTCCAGACCTGTTTCCTATGCAGATTTGCAGTTGTGACCAGAGATCATTGATTCAAATTTGTTTACTACACTTGCATCCAACGGTATATTTGAGTTCATATCGATGAATTAGGAATGGAATATATGACCGTTTGACTTTTTCCGGATGGCAACAGTTGACCTCACGTTTTATAGTTATTTCATTGTTTCTAGGTAGCGGTCTAGTTTAGCTTGAAACGGTTATATCTTTTGCATAACTTGGGCAACACAGTTTAAGCGCAACTGCTGATGGGAATCATGTACACATTCACTATCGTTGTTTTACCTACATTTGTCGTAACAGTCCTAAGTTTAAGAATATTCGGTACAACCGACTCATACTTACCTAGACAGCTTTTCTAAACCGTTACATCACATGATTGCTTATTTTTGACCATGAAAACTTGCTAAATCAACGTAGTAACTTTCAGATTGCATTTTCCGGCCTGTCCTTAGAAGGAGGACTATGGACTCTGTATTTGAACACACTGTGGTCAATGTTGTTTCATGTTGGCACTCAAATATCCGTAGGTTTCACCTATAAACGTTTATTCTCATATGCACATGATTTGGTGTACTCATTGGGCACCAGGCGATAGATCTCTTTTCGTTAAAGGCAGAACTGACCTACCGGTCCTTGTAAGAACTCTCAAGTCTGTTTCTAAACGAGGACATTCTATTACTTTTTCCTAACTCTATTAGAACATATTGATAAACATCAACCGTTAAGTGTCATTTCAATTTTCCAAGTCAACTGATTGAGTACAACCGATTCCTACACTAACCTTCCGCCAACGTTTTTTGAAAAGAATGGGGAAAACCTGGAACTATGACAGTTTTCGTTCTAGGAGCACGTTGAATTCTAATGAATGGCTGTCAAGTGCGTCTTAACTTTGGGATCCACAGTCTGCACAAGTCAATTTAGGTCGAATATGCTGGTCTTATACTTGGGTTAAATTTTTTTAAAATCTATAACGTAACAACGAGCCGTATTCAATCTAACCACCCACTCACCCACTACCTTGGCGTCATTGATTTGTACCTATCACTTCCAGTGTACACAAGTTGATGGTCTAACGTGCATCAGTGGAAATGGGACCCATTTTTTAAGTAGTCTTTTTTTTTACTGAGTTTCAGTTTCATAATTACATATTGTGACCAGACACAACCTAATTAGATTACCTGGCGTCAACAAAATCTGTTGTCCCATTCAAAACTTTACGAACTTCTCCGTGATAGCTTCTGTCGTTTGTTTCCACTGTCTGTCTCCCGTGTATACACACAAACACCCAAACACAACTGATGCACACAACTAAGGTGCTGTTGGAGTTCCACCTGTATACTGCCTTTCTTCCTGTTCAAGCGATTCACATGTAGACACTTTTCTGTTTCCCGTGGTCTCTCTCCCCCAGTCTGAATGTGTTCAACTGTGTACACATCTCCATCACGTGAAACACCTGTAGATTGTGGTGATGATGATGATGGTGATAGATTGAACTGAGTGCATCTTTTTGTGTAAACTTTCTGACTTATCTATGTCTGACTACAGCCCAATACATGAGATATTTGGTCACCAGTGGAATTCTCTCCTACACTGTCTGATTCAACTGGATGCACATGGAACATGCTTATCCGGTTGGCAGCCTGAATCAAGCTAAATTATTTTACAGATATGCCTACCTGAAATAATTTACAAAAACTGATAAGCTTAAAACCTGTCTTGTAATTTTCAAGCATTCTAGGTTGACATCACTGTCTAACGTGTTACATGCAGGTACATTATTTCTGTTCATTCGTGTTCATCGTTTATAGCACCAAGCGTTTACCGCCTTGAAACATATTGAGTCACATTATGAACATGCGGTTAGCCTAAGCATTCAGGTTAATTGGGACTCATATTCACAGCCGTAGGATTGGCAGTCAGCCGGGTGTTATTAACAGTTAGCTATCTACATATACGCATATTATGGCCTCCGTCTTTCTCAAGAGACGATGGTTTACTGCTTCCTTCTCACAGTTCTGCACTTCGTGTTGTGACTGCACAATCTCTGTCTGGATGAGCGAACTTTTTAACAGCCGAGGCAACTGAATACCGCGTTGACTGCCTCCAAAACCGGTGTTTACCCGCGGAACGTACATTCTCCTTTCTCTCACTATCGCTAATCCTGGCCGTAAAACCCGAACATCACTCACATGCGATCGTGGCCGAGCGTTCGTTCCTGATGATTCGATCGTGTCTGGTGTGAGACGAATAGCGCATTGGTCACTTCAGGAGAGCGTGAACCAAAATTCAAACCCTGATTATTGTAAAGATGTGCACCGTTGATAGGCTGTACCAAGCAGGAAACTCGAGACTAGTGTTCGTCTTCAATAGTGACTGACACAACTTCTGCTTGAATAGGAAAACTACGACCAACTGTCGGCGGTGTTCAATTTGCTTCAGTCACATCCCAGATTACTTATCAGTAAATGAGATTACATGTTCCGAGATGCAGTCATTTCGCCTTTTCATATTCATCATCACAGATAGCAATACTTCAGTGGTTCTCACTGCCACACAACCAGGAAGGAAAAAAAGCAAACCTCTACAGGAAGACCGAAGAAAAAGGAAGGGGAAGGGACCTGACTACTAAAAATATCAACGTCTATATTCAACATTCAACATCAAGGTGCCTACACTTGCAAACAAACAACCAAGCTGTAAGTGAAAGTAAGGCGTCATCAGCAAGACAGCTTCCTTACGGCTTTCACTGCCCGCATCATTAAGTGCACTCACTTCACAGACAACTCGGCCAAACAACGACAACATTCACGCCACTGAGCTCGATTAGCCGCCATCTCACCTAACGTCTCAAGCCACCGACTCTGTGAGTCGCGAGGGCCCCAGCCCGGAGACGAACCCGACCTACAGTAGCCAACCCCTTCGTGAACGATTTCATTTGTCTACGCCAGGTCATCATCTGTCCATCTCGCACCTTTACTCCAGTCGGCCGCAGCGTCAGCAGAGTGCTCGATGTGGCAGACGACTAGCTGGCATTCACATTAGTCGATTACATAAAACAACCAATGTGATTGAAGCGTATCGACAAAACTGAAACGAACAGAGGTCACGGGGGATAAACGATTTCAGTCTCACATCAACGAGATGCGTTTCATTAGCACTTTCTGTCAACAGAACGGGTGTGTGACGTGTGATTTACAACGCGCCAGAAAACACCGGTATTTTGAGATTGCGTAACGGGATATACACGAATTGGCAGGGTCAATCACACGATCTGTCGTGATAAAGTATCTCGTGATTGGGGACGCTGGACTCCCATTTGAATGTTGAAATGCCTATCCGCTCCGGGTCATTACCTGTAGTAAATCCTTGGGGACATGTCTTGCCTTTTTCCTTCACAAGTTTCGGTCTTTATTGCGGAACTGAATTCTTTTCCCCTAACCTGCTACGTACCCGTGCGACGGCCGTTCATTTCCATGTTTTGTCGCTATGCCCTCAGCCCGTATAAAAGTGTTTTATGTAATCGATTAGTGAGATTAAACGAAGTGGTTATATCTCACAATGCATGGTTGATTACCGTCTTGATCAATGGATAAAAGGAACTCACTGTTACACAATAGGATCAGTTCGATGAGTTTCTTCACCGTCGGAACGTGTCTAGTTCACACATATTTTAATCCGATTCGGAACCGATACCGA
The DNA here is from genome assembly GCA_014220965.1 of Paragonimus kellicotti. Lineage (NCBI taxonomy): Eukaryota > Metazoa > Platyhelminthes > Trematoda > Plagiorchiida > Troglotrematidae > Paragonimus > Paragonimus kellicotti. The sequence continues at coordinate 48,672 of LOND01000955.1, read as the reverse complement.
TGCATAGTTTAGTTCACGGACATGACCATGAATAGCCATGTTCGTATCAGTGAACTGACATGACTGCCCTCGACCTCTTCGTTGGGACCCAAAAGGTGGTGATTGTCGAGGGCCGAAGACATCTAACGGTATGGCCCGAAGTCGATGTCAGTAGCACGAATGTAGTTATGTTCGGTGTGGGGATTTTTTTTGGTTGTCGTTACAGACACTTATTTCCGAGAAAGGAAAAACATAACGTGTCCCAAGATCAAGTGCTGTGTAAAGTTGGCAAAAGTGTTTTTCCTTTAGTATATTTCTTGTTTTATGGCTTCTATTTTCGTCTTTTATCCTTTCTACGGATCATGATCGTTTCAAAGTGTTCACTTGACACTGTCTGTCCTCAGATCCATTCACAGTAGTATTGATTGTTATTATTACATAATTTTGTATGGACTGTCATTGTTCAGTCATCCTTCCTAATGGGTTCAGGTTCTAAATAGTCGTAGTTCACTCTACTTGAGATGGTTACATCTCGTGACCAGTTTGCACTGAGAGTGGCTAGGAGTAGGGTGGAGCCTCCAAATGATTCAGCTGTCCTTTTTTTTCTGAGTCTCAAGCAAGCCTTCCACCGTTGCCATTCAAGTCCCTGTTTTAACTCATCGGATAGAGATGACCAGATACAGATGCAAAGCAGATACAGATCGAACCGTGTTTATCGAAATAAAGGAACTGTTTTCAAACTTCGTATCATTGCAGGCAGTACTGGTGAAATCGACGGTTACCATTTTTAGGATCCCTGTCAATTTATCTCAGCCTAAGTGATGACGAAACCGGCCGCATCGTAGAATGTGTTTTGAGAATGCCTTATCAAAGGTTGTAGTGATATTTATATTTGAAGCAATTTGTTCCCTTGATGAACTTGAATAAGACAATGAGAAGACGTAAATCATGTGATGTTCTCCGGAGTAACATTTCGTACATTCTGATCACACATGGACATGTAACTAATTTTAAACATTAAGATAAGGTTCCATAGGGCGGAAATAATGGCTTAAGGGATTAGACAGACAGACACGGAAATGAAGATTAAACAAATGGGGATGCTGACTACCAGGGCAGCCGCAACGTCAACACAAATTGTTTTTGAACACACAGGGGGGATTATGACGTCTGATAGCCAAAGCCTCAGCAAACTGGAGGATGCGTTTCCGGTGGCTTCGAAAAATCACAGAGAATGCGTCACAAACCTTGACTCTGTGTCCTGTTTGGATTGTGTTTTGCTATTGATGACGCTGGGTGCCGTCCGTCGGCCTCTATACACGCGCCTGGCGTTTCCAATTGTGTTTCCAGCCACTTGGGAACGTGCTCCTTGATACGAGAAGCTAGCTGTCGGTTTGTCCTCCCTATGTAGCTCATACTGCAACTACATGAATATTTGTATAAACAATGGGATGTGACAGACGTGGGCTGTTTGTTCGTAGCCGAGGAGACTGGTAAGGCCTGGTTCGCTGTATTATGCATAGTTTTACAGCGTGATAGGATGTTTTTGTTACTTGTTGATCCTCATTCCTTAGTCTACACTTAGCAGCTGCTTTGATATTACTACTCGGGTAATAGAATCTTCGATCTCCCATTGGGACTGGTAGCTGCGAGACAAGCAGCCACGTCTTGGCAACTGATTTCGGTTAGTTAGACTCAAATTTTAATGGATGTCTGCTAAGTAAGCATCTGCAAACGGTTGGTCTTTCATTCTGTAATTGTGCGTGTGAATTTACATTGACATTCACGTTACTTAGTGAACTTTTGACATTTTATTATCGTGGTTTGGTCCTACATGTATGTTCATAAAATGTGATTTTGCGAACGAAACTTTTGTTCAGGCAATTACCACTTTGATCTATCCACATGTTTGCGTAACGGAGTTGGATTTTTATGCCTACTGAAGCGAACTTTTGTTGACCTGGCGAGACCCAATCGAATCTGATAAGTATGTGTCAAATTGTTCAGTCACAGGCAATTTTACCATCAGATTTTACTGTGTTAACTGATACACATCCATTTATAGTTGGAATGTGATCCACTGGATAAGATTCAAGTGTAAGAAACCTCATGTTCGACCGGAAATAGAGTTAGATAGCTAGTGCCAGCATCGTTAAGTTCGTGTATGTTATTCCAAACAGCTAACAGTCCTATCACAGGAAGATCACGAATACTTTTTTACTTAGGAATGTAAAACTTACTGCTAAACTCCAGCAGGCGATACATGACAATTTGTCGACACTTATAGGAGTATGGTTGAAAAAATCTCGATATTGTTTTGGTCAACCAGCTTCATCGATTAGTGACCGTTCTTTCGCTATTGATAAATATTGGCGGGTTCACCTTTTACCGATGATAATGACCTAATAATTTGCGTAACTGGTTGATAAACAAGGTAGCCAAAAACTTCCTCCTCTATATATGCGTGACTCCTCCAAATTCTACTCCAGCTATGGTGAAAATTTCATATTTGGTTGATCGCAAACGATGTCTTAGCAAACGAAGTTATAACGTTCGTAAAAATATCACTTAGTTCAACCGTATAACGCATTCACTTTTCAAAGTGAACACTGCCCACACTTGATGGCAACCTTTGCATTCAGATAAGTCTTTCGGCTAGCCCACTAGACTCGAGTTTCGTTCTTATTAGAGCTCATCAGTAGTGCATATCCTTCGTCCGGATCGAAATGTGCACTGCCGCCCTAGTGCTTGTGAGATTGGCATGTTAACCCTAACGTCATTTGCCTCACATTCATCATCATCATCATAGCAGCCATGAGCCTGACCAAAAGGTACTGTGGCTCGGGCTGCCGCTCACCTCAACAGTGACGTGGAATATCCTAGAAGAAAACGTTACTAAGAAGGTTGAAAATTAATAGAAGTCTAAGCGAAGAACTAGAAATGGTATGGATGCAGGTACGCCATTGACTGCGACACCGCCATCTCGGATAGCGTCTCTAACCAGCGGTTTGAGTGATCACGAGGACCCATCCAGGCAGGCGACACCTACCCACTTTACTCAGTGGAGCAGTCAGGGTTTTCATATTTCGTGACCACGTTGTCGCTTGACCACCATGTGGTTTCACCCAACTGTTGGTGGCCTCAGTATATAATGCCCGGTACGGTAAACGCTCAGCTGGCATACGGAGTATGTGTTTAATAGAACTTCCCCGAACTTGCGTTAAACCATGCAGTTGGTTAAATGAAGTCATTAAGTTTATCCTAACCGATAAGTCCTGATCACGGTGTTATCGATTGCATTCCTGTGTACCTGAGAACAGTTCGAGTAGCAGTTGTGTTCATAACTCACTTGTGTTGGTTTACGCGATCTATCCCTTTCCTTTCTGAATTGCTGGGTTGTTTTAATTTGTCTCCTCCGTTTTTCTTTAACCAGCTCGCCGAACAACTGCCCGACTCTCCCGAAGGTGAACATCTTATTCGTCGATCTCACATTAATCCGTTACCCGATCCTGAACACTCTGGTACCACTCAGTCAGCACCGCCTATGGCAGACAGGTGGATTGAAATGCAAGTAAGTGTCTGATCTTTGGGGTGCCTGTTGCTACTGGTATTTCTACCCCTCTAGTACCATAGTTGTTTCCCTGGATATTATACGAAGCTGCTGGAGCGTTTGCTTTACTCAGTTTTGACGTGCCTTTTTGGCAGTGATCGTAGCCTTCTGCGGGCGTTACGAAATCGGATTGTGTACTTAATTCGGTTACCAGTTCGACGCTGTGCATTCGCATGTTTTCTGTCATACATCACGTGAGGGGTTAGTTGCGCTGGTGCTGATTATTGATCTTGACGTAGTATATTCGTACACGGTGTCTACCGTGCAGCTTAGTTACTCAGATTGTATCTATCCGAGCTTGGTGCGCCTTACACAGTATCTGTGTTCTTTTTCTGGATATAGTAACTTTTCTGACCTCCTCAGCACGAGATCGTATTGTTGAAGCGATAATAAATGTGTATGTGATGTTCAGTGCCCACTTTTTCCATTAGATGTATGGAGTCACATGGAAGTTGAGTATTGCCAGGTTCCTCCAACTTGGATATATGATGTATCGAGGGGAAGTGATGATAAACTGTTGCTGAGAGATCCAGGGAATGTGGTGACTTGAATGTGGCCTCACTACCAGATTGGAACAGTTTCTGAAGGGTTATTTTCCCACTTTGCACCCTGGCATTTTCTCGCAAAACTATTCTACCTCCGTTGTTTATTAATATTGTGGATTGTTCTCAGCTCTTCGCAGTACGGCTGCCCTACATCTTTTGCGTGAAATTACAAAATGGATTAATGTGGTAGCGGACCGCCGAACGTTAATCCAGGTCTATTTCGGATGGAGGTTGCGCTTGTGTTCAGTTTGACATGGGTTGTTTTTGTTAAGCCATTGTACCAACTTTGCATTAACGTACAAACCCCATTCACCATCACTAATAACAACGTGCCACAAAACAGGTTAGTGTTTATTTTGAATTGCACACTTTTCGTTCAATTCACGCGATGTCCATTCAGCCCAAGTGACTGCCTGCAATAACTGATGAAATGCTAAGCTCTTTCGATAAATCCACCGGATTCTTTTTGGATTGACTCCCACCAGTTCTTTCTGACTGTCATCTGGACAATTTAAAAATCACCCATTACAGGAGCATTTTCTTTTATCGGTATATCTTCGTCAATATTCGTTTGCATCTTTCCAACCCCTTCTATCCGGGTTTTTCCCATAACACGCAAAATTCACGTCATGCTTTCCAAATCAAACTATGGTTGAGATATATAGACAATATCAAAATTAGCTGATTTAAAAAGAAATAAACAAAAAGAATCGTAGTGACAACCAACAGGTTAATGTGTAACACATCCAACTACTTCGGTACACCAACAAACTGCCGTGATTTGAAGTTGGTCACTGCAAAACGTGCGGGGACTTTTAAATTGTTTATTTCAAAACTGAGCATGTCACTCCAGACGTAAATGACAGTTAGGCTGATCATGCAGTACTGTGATCATAGCCGCATCGTTCACCATACCATTTGTAAGCAATACCTCTGAAAGCCTCCCGTGAAATGAACCAGAACTGGGAGATCTGGTGTTACTGAAAAGAGCTAGCAATGATGCGCAGGTAAACACATACTGATGAGTAGTAGGGGATTTGGTTAATTTCAAGTTGAACATCACCCACAATTGATCGCAGCTGTCGCATTCCCATAGACTTTCCAGTCGGCCCCTTTCGAAAAGAAGCACTAGACTCGAGTTTCGCTCTCATTAGAGCTCGTCAGTAGTGCATATCCTTGCCACTGCCGGGACTAGAACTCCGGCCACGCTTTCATGAGGCAACCGTGTTGACCACTGCGCCATTGACCTCACATTAGGCACGACCGAATTATCATATGTGAACGCTCAACCACTTTCGCTTGTGAGTAATGATCAGGTTGCCCGATCGCCTCGAGAGGAAATTAACCAAATCCCCTACTACTCATCAGTAATCAAAATACCGCTCAACAAGTCAATGATTTCTGTGATTTCAACTTGGAGAGAAGTCCTAGTCGAGGGGTCATCGATTGGAGTTAACAGACAGTAACTGTGTCTCCTCTCGAGGCGATCGGGCAACCTGATCATTACTCACAAGCGAAAGTGGTTGAGCGTTCACATATGATAATTCGGTCGTGCCTAATGTGAGGTCAATGGCGCAGTGGTAAACACGGTTGCCTCATGAAAAGAATGGCCGGAGTTCTAGTCCCGGCAGTGGCAAGGATATGCACATACTATTGACCGCGGAAGGCTACCTTGGTGGGTAACACTCCTATACAACAGTCGAGGTGATCACTGAGATAGCCAACCCAACCAGCGACATCTTCCGATCGTACTTTCGGTTCGTGACTATGTCGTTGGCTGATCACATCTGGGTTTCATACAGCCACTGACGGTCTCGGTGAACGAAACCGAGTACCTAACTTTACTTAATGATTTACAGTGCTAGGATGGAAATGAACTCGCAGTGTTTTTACTTCGACAGTGTACAAACGAAAGGTCGGTTTGAGTTGTTATATACTCACTCGTTCAGTGTGTTCCAAATCAACGGACTCATTGACCTTATGAACGAGTTAGGGATCACACAACACTTATGGGCTCAAACATGACGTTCGGTTATTCAAAAAAGTTTACCGATGTTTTATAAGATTGTGTCTGCATACTTTACGGCAGTAAAAAGTGTGCGTTTATTTTTACCTCGTTTAACTGCACATGAATATAGTTTAAATATATAATCCTGGCTGTCGTTTAAATAAGTTTCTTCTTGTGGTTTGTTTTTCTGCATGGTATGATGCTGTGCCGTAACAACTGGTACGGCTGGCTCTTTACACCTTTCGTGATCGAGGATACACCGTACTGACTACTCTCAATGCACATATAATGTACACATTTAAGGGAGTGCTCTGAAATGACATTGTCTCAGACAACCATATGTTTAGCCTACTGCTTACGGCCATTTTGTTGAAGTTGAATACGGACTTTGATGGAGTATTTGTCAGATAAAGCAGACTTTTAGACTCCGTTTCAATAAAGAAAGCAACCACATGTTTCCTTTCGAAGGAAGACTCTGCCGCTAATTATTTATACAACTGTTGGAGGCTACTGTAGACGTCGCATTTGCTCATTATAGCCAGTTGTCCTAGCACTTATTAGGCCTCTACAACATCGCACGGTAACGTTGGAGCGTTGTGCTTCCTTATTCAGTCTGTCCGCGGCTGTACTGATGTGCGCCTTGGATTGATAGCAAGGCTTTTGAACGATAGTACTGGTGAACAGTTTTCAACTGCGTTTCGCACAAGAGGGCCCATTCATGCAACAGTGCCATTCTTCACTGGTTTATCGGTTTTGATCCGTGGAACTCTGGGCCTCTAAATCGGTCTGATTCTAGTCATTTTTACATCCTTGTGTAATTTGCAAACAACTTCTGTTTGCTGTATTTGCTGTCTCCTTTCTTGTGGCCTCCAGACATACTAGTTGATAATCACAAACTTCCGTGCTTCAAGTCTGGGATGTGAACCCTGATCAGAACAGGCTAACAGTGCAACCTGTCGTGTCACATAATTACAGATGTCAACGTCTTCTGCTGGACGGCATTGCGTGACTTTGCATGTCTAGGTCTTTAATGATGCAATGTTTCAATGAGAGGACACAAATGGGAACCTATATTTATGACAGTTTTTAACATTCCTACGCAGAAATTATTTCAGACGTTCAGTGAATTGTCGACACGTACACAAGCGCAGCTACATCTGTCAAATGCCCTACCTCTTGAATACCTCAGTAATGTCAGCTGTCTCATTTTTGTCTATCATTGTCTGATGATTTGGTTTTAGCATGTAAAAATGTTCTCAAAAGTTCTGCCTACAAAATATTCTATTCTCCGAAACCTGTGTACTTTTCAGTGGACATCCTAATAGGAATTCCTTCTCTTATAGTCGTTCATACATCCGGTACGGATTTTTGCCAAATGTTGGTTAATCAAACCTTCTCCTACCGCCCCTGATTTCAGATAAAATCTAATACATATGTAGTTGCAATTACGTTATTGTTTTCCTGGATGTGTATCTGATTTCCTCTGGCTGTTGCTCAGTTTGCGAACAGAGGATGAGACGGTCCTAGCCTCATTTCGATGAACATTTGTATGTGCTGGCTTTACTGTGGGTAATATGTTCATTCCACGTCCACCGCCATTTTTGTAGAGGACGCGTTGACACGTCTTCTGTCATATTTTGAAGCCAGCAATCTGATATGGGTGTTTTTTTCCGCAACTTCTTTCTGTCCAGTTTACGTCATAAGTCGAACTACCGTTGTATTGCGTCTATTTTGATTGAGGATGCGGTTCTCAAGTTTCTACTCTAGAACGAACGATGGAAATACAGCTTCACTTTCAGATAAAATCGTTGATCTGGTGATGTTGTTAATAACGCGTACAAAACTGTTGTATTGGAGAACTGTGTTAATACAACCTGCGCGAAAAAGAGACTAAGCTTGAATGGTTGTGTGCTTGTCTTATCGGTAAATGCGTTAGGGTTCAAACCGAGGCCACGGTACTTGGAGTGACAATGTATCTTTAGTGTTTTGAAATAAACTGACCAGTAATATGTATCTGTATACAAATTGCTTTGTCAAAGTTTATCACATCTTAGTTCCATGCCTTATCCATCATTCCACCAAATATGAGTGCATTGTTTTTTGTAACAAATCGCACAATTTGTTAAACCACTTTCAATCGGAAGCAACTCTAAAATTGAATCTACAATGGATCTTTATGTTTAGTAGTCTGTTTGTTTCTCACGCTCTAATGTATGTGCTAAACGCATAGTACCCACATCATACCATTATTATTTTTTGATTTGGAACATAACCCAAGTTAGAAATCGTCATACCTCCGGTATCTTAATATGTTCTACTTTTTTACTTGTCTGAGTGGTAAGGTATATGATAGACTGGGTTGTATTGTTCTACATTCTTCGGGTTCTCGAGGTTGTATGTTACACGTGTCTCTCTGTCAACAACGCCATCCAAGTGCACCACGAATTTGTGTGCACGTTGATGTTAGTTTCTTCTCGAAACAAGCATCTTTCGAATCGACTTAAACTATTCCATCCTACAATGAATATCCGTTATCCGGCGTTTTTCTCCCGCTTCTTTCGTGTGTCTTCGTGTTACTTACCCACTTCATCACGATTTTCTTGCACGTAAACTCATCATCATCGTCATAGACAGTAAACCATCAGTGGTTCAAACCGATGTCTAGGTGTCACACAATGATGTACAAGAAGAGAAAAAGCAGAAGGGGACGCGAAGGGACTTGACTACAAAAAGTGGCTACGTGTTCATTCAAGCCTACAACACCAAGGTCCCTACACATTGCAAACAAACAACTGAGTTATAACGTAAAGTTATGTCATCAACAAAACAGCTTCTCTACGGCTTTCACTGCCCGCGTCATTAAATGCACTCACTTCACAGACAACTCGGACAAACAACGACAACATTCACGCCACTGAGCTCGATTAGCCGCCATCTCACCTAAGTGCTTATCGACTTTTATCTTCATGGTCACATGCAATGTTTTGTGTGTTTACGTGTGCACCTACACGTTGGACAAACAGTACAGTTTTCCGGCTATCTGCTGCCGCCTCTGTTGGAACCTACACTGTTAGCAATCACCTCCCCCGTCCACATTGGCTGTCGCACTTGTCACTCACTCTTTACAGAGAGTGTACCTACTTGTGTGATCTGCCAGGTGCTGCAGCTAACTGCAATTGATTCAGTTCCATGCCGTTTTCACTGTTTCATTCAGCCCGACTTGACCTGTCTCATCCATAGCTAGCCTAATAATCACGACTAACTGCACTTCCGTTCACCTAATGACGAATACCTGGAAGACAGGGCTTCATTAATGATCGTACAGATCGGCTGTCGTTACTACAGTGTGCCTATGCTTTCGGTTTTTCTCGAGCGCTAGGCTATGTGCTCTGGCCTATTATCTGACGTCAAATTAGTGCAGTGTTGGTCGTCGTTTCCATAGAAACATTGTTTATATTTTGTCAATCTAAGATACTGCTTTTCTTTTCGAACATTTGTCTGCAAGAAACATCCTACCTTACAGGCTTCTTGATTTTTTTCCATATCGTTTCAGCTGGTCACCTTATATCTGCCAGTTTTTTTGTCTTGATTTGTTTCTGTGTTCGATGCCGAGAAAACAGTGCAGGTCATCACGTTTTCTGTCACTAATTTTCAATCACTTCCTTTACATTGATGAACCGTCTAACACATGTTATTTTCACATGAACACGAAATACCTTTTTTCAATCCATCGAAAACCCATGAGGATATGTCATTTCCTGATTTAAACAAACAACACATGTTACTGAGAGTTTGCCGATCTATCAAGTTTAATAACCGTTGCGAATAGTTGATCTGTTCAATGCCGTTATCGTGGATGTTGTAATTTGAACAACTGCTGGAATTTTCATAAACGCTGCAAATGACCACGGTAGTCCTTGCCAGACAGTAGCCATTGGCCCGGTGAGTTCATTTGTGAATGCACTCAGATGTGTTAATTCTGTGAGATGCACAGGTTTTGTGAAGTTTATAAAAACGCAGAAATGTTTTACATGCAGAAAAATTTGTTAACCTCTGGAGAGGTACAACACAAACACTTTCCTTACTTGTCCTCGGTCTACCTTTAGAAACGATTATCTCTTTTTGTTCCCATGTGAATTGTTTGGAAAGTATCGGCCGAACGGTCGCTGATTCTAGAACTCAGCGATAACGGTTACACCTGCAGAACTACATTT
>LOND01000955.1:4456-16331 GCA_014220965.1 Paragonimus kellicotti | reverse complement strand
AATATTCCTCAGCGGGTGAGATACCTGATACATCACAGGCCACAGACCAAAATAAAGATTGCCTTTGGTATGTCAATAGTACGTGAAAAACTGACCGAATCTGAGCATGTTTTCTGGATAGGAAAATGAACAAAAGGATAAAACAAGCTTGTGTTACTTCACGTTCCGTCCCCTCAGTCGAACTAATGTATTTCTTATGTACAGATAAGCAAACCTGACTGTTTAACCGAGTGCGAAATCGTATCAGTGCGTAAACTATCACGAGAAGACGCTCTAGCTAAGGGATTGCAAACAACAGATGAACATCTCGAGGGTCATATCAACTTTCTTGGTCGTCAAGAAGCAGTTAGGATACAGATTGAAATCCTCTGGAATTATCCCTCCTAGGCATCGTTCGCAGGCTGTAGTTAGCTTTCAATCACCTAACAACTAAGCACTGCAAATTGAGGAACAACTGTACATTACCTTACACCTAGAGAGGTTAAATGGAAGCCGACGAGTTGTGGCTTAGCATCACAAACTGTCAAGACCAGTTGAAAACTTCTCTTTTGTCGTAATACTATCCTCTGTTTGCACATTTTCATGTTATGACCGTATAAAAGTACTGGAGGAAACTTACCAACTGTGGTAGTTTAGGGATTAACAACCTGCACAACAATGAGCCTAAAATAGAACCTACTCTTAGTTGCATTGTTGCCGGTTCCGAAATTATACCACGTAAAATTCACGTCTTTCCAATAATCAATGAAACACAGAAGTAAAGTCCCACTAACACTACGGTGGTAAATTTTCATACACAGAATTATGTGGCCGACTTCTTGAGGAGTTTCTAGAAACTCAAAATGGTCCTCTGTGTTGACTTACCTTCACCAACCATTGTGGTGGGTTCTCCGTTTTCATGCATTTTGGTTAGATATGCACATCATATTCCGAATCCATGCTGGTCATCAAACAACAATGTACGGTTATGATATAGTCTCTTTGCTAACCATTGATTAGAGTTTCTGAAACAATTACGACAGCGAATGATATAGCAACTAACCCATAGTTGATTAGTATGTTGTGATTGTCCCTTTGAAAATGTGGCATGCGATATGAGCCATCCTGGTTTCCCATAGCTTAATCTTGTCTATTAAATGATCGGATAATTTTCTTCATTGTTCTATCCGCTTTTCTGTTGATCCTGTCGGTCAAATTGAGGATGTAAGGTCAGCACCATATGGCCTGTTGTTAAAAAACCCTTATGGCGTTTGAAACACGATACACGGTGTGTGTGTGTAATTAGCAGATGTATTACCGCTGGCGGCAAGCGATAAGTTTTTTTTCTGTTTGTTAGAAAAGACGTTAACATGCTGAATTATCTAAATTAGAATTGATGAGGTTATTTCCATCACAAAACTGTAGGATTGTAGGAAAGCTTTTGGAGGGCTTAGTTACAGTGCTGTACATTAACTTCAGGTCGATGCTAAAACTAATTATCAACACCAGCTGGCACTGACGTTTAACGTTTCGCACTATACTAATGTCCGATTACGATTATGGCAATAATTCACTCACAATTGCACGCTCAACTTACGTGATACGTCTGTCGAAACTAAGCAATTTTTGTGAATTACCCAATTGTATATTGCCGTGTTTGTGGTTTGCGCTGCTTTTTCAATGACGTACATATCGAAAACCCCACTTATTAACAACCTGATGAATTGCGCTTATAGTCTAATGACTGGTCAGTTGCACCTTTCAGTCCAATTTTATCCAGGTCAAGTTTTCATAGTTGGTTTTGTAATGATTCCTCATGAACTGAACGTACTCTGTTAACTGTTTCAAAACTAATGACCCCTTCATTTCTATGACCAGATGGAGCATCGATGCATGAGTTATTGACGAAATGTTTCGCATTGTTTAAATGTGAAGCGTATCTTGAACGATCTCTGAGAAGTCCGGCAACCTGGAATACCTCTAACGTTTTCCGTTAACCTGACATGTATTATCACATCGTAGAAATCAAACGCCGGAGAATGAATACCAGTCTTGTTGAATTCGGATTCAAGTTGGAGATGGTAAAATCAGTCTTATTTAGGAGTCGTGGTAGTTTTGTTCAGGAAAGATTACATATACCAGTATTTATCCGCTCGTTATTGCTCTTTGCATAGGCTGTGAGACCGTAGATCACATTTTCGAGCAACGATCAAGGTAAAAATCTACACCATCACCTTTCCTACATTTATGGTCATGCCGAAATGAATTACTCTTTTCGCGAACTTGGTTCTTCTTCTTCAGCTTCTTCCAAACTCCAGGTTTCTTGAATTCGTGCGATGCCTGGGCTTGTCGCGTTACAATCCTCGAGGAGTTCTTCCATTTTTTCACTTTAAGTAGTTTCAGTAAAGCAAAAGCTCTTGACAGAATAGAAAGTGAAGATGTTCCTCTTCAAGTTCGTTTGCAAGAAAAGCTTTCTGTTTGTACACCTTACAGTGTGTATCCCCACTTACAGTGTCGTCCGCATTTGAGAAGACAGCGGAAACACACTTTGCTGACGAGTTTGCGTAAATCAGCGCAGGGATTATCGGATCGCTTGAGCTGTTTACCAATGAGCTTTTCGATTAAAATAGACAGTAGTGTTTTGACCCCTATACAGACTTCTCTTTATGCTTATTTCTGAAGATATCACTGTTGGTAAAATTCTCGTAAGCTATTCGATATATTTCGTTACGAGCATGCATGCATTTTCAACATCCAGAAGCTACAATTTAGATACTATGTTTGGTGATGAGTTTTAAGTCGGTACCTGCGTGGTGTGTGCAGCTGTTCAGTAGCATCGAAAGTTTGCGTTGTTTCTTCCTCCGACCTTTAAACATTCTACTGATTGTCCACGCCCAGCTGTTCATTGGATGCTGTACACAGTTTCGAGCCCGATTGTCATCTCTGAAACAATTGGGTTCTACTTTATCACTGTGTGCCACTGTGACTCGACTGCTCATACTCTCGGTTTTTACCACCTGCTACTGGTACACTTTTGTAGACAAACTGACGTTCTTCAGTTCTCAGCATCATAATTGAATGTATTTCCATAAGAATGGCATGTAAAGCTTTCCAGCTTGTCCCTGTAATCGCCAACTTCAAAAAACACACAGATTTATCTTGGAAAAAACGTGAACTGGCAACATATCGTAGTTAGAATTTGGATATCCGACCTTTCCCGTCGGAATGTCTCAATGTTTAGTGCTCTAACGATTTCGAGCGATTCATGTTTAAATGGACTTCTTTTTTACAAGTGGATTCTTTGATCTAGTTTTCAAAGCCAACCTGTTGCACCGTACCCGTTATTCATAAAATTTATGACCTGGATCTTCAGCCTATTCTTTATTTTGACGGCGTTAACTACCTGTGTTTGGCTGATATTTAATCCAATTTTCATCCGTCTTAAAAACGTATTTGTACTCCCCTAACCAGAGACTGTGTGCAGTTGTTTGGACTATGCCTCGTGTAGATCGTGCTACGCGTTTTGGAAAAAGAGACACATCTGACACTGACTGGTGGAGTCGTTTAACATCCCCAGAATACCATATTACGCTCAGCAGACTGTGTTATGGCCTTTGATGCACTGCGTTGCTTTAGTAACACATACACTGCGATACTCAGATGACCTGATACATTGAAATCTTCGACAATAATTATGCAAAGTGTGGTCTGATCAAGCCCACTGGCATTAGTACACGGACTTTCTATGATGGTTATATAACAAAATGGAAGTGACAGTGCTGACTGGGTTGGTAGGGCGTTGATAACACAGCCTTTACTTTGCCTTTCAGTGAGCATAGCTGGGTTAGTTAGAAGAACACAACGTCGGTATTGTGGATCACTGGGGGGATGGCTAAGAAGCTTTGTCTCCCTTGCTCTAAACACCATGTTAGTAAATGTGTTCCCCTGTTCAGAATACCAATACGTGATGCTGGTGCTTCTTCGAAAAACAGTCATGAAAGTAGTAAAGAAAAATAGTCACATCCAAATTCACGGTTTACCTTCATGTGGCAGTCCACTCAGATTTGCTGGGAAACATTTCGGCGAACGACAAAATGATTTTTAAACGGAAATGACTTTTGTTCGGGGAGATATTATGTAAACGAACGTCATTAGGAATGAGATTTCAAAAAAGCATTAATTTTGATAAATTTATGTCATTGATTGGCATAATCATATGGAGACACCTGAGAACTGAAAGTTATCCGTCACAAAGTGAGTAGAGGACAGAATGGTTTGGTAACTGACGAACACGATTTCACTGTTATTGGGATCTTGAACCAAGTGATTTTTAGGTAAACTAGGTTAGGTCAGTGGGAGAGTATCAACATTGCTGGAGTTGGTTAGCTGTATTTGGCCAAGGCGGTCCGCATGATTCGGGGTATCGTGATAATTCGAAGTACTGTAATCGGCTTGTGACCGTCTCGGCTTTCGAAAGATGCGCCACTTAACATTCTGCGACAAGCTGGAAGTGGGCCAGTAAACAAGGGTAAATATCCTCGTTGTCTGTCTGAGTTGCTCACAATTCATCAAACTGATGAAAATGGAGAAGCTGGTGCTTTGTTGCGTCCCGAAACGAATCCAATCCGCGCGCTGCACACGAATGGCTTCTGTTCTGTACCAAGTAGTGCAGCGCGTACGTACTTAACTACACTATCAGTCAAAGGAAGCTTTGTTAGACGCACTTTACTCAGACGAGGTGGTATCTGTTGGTTTCAGTGCTATTTTGAAATAGAAGATGTCTAATGGAAGGACGTGTTGTCATGTCACTTATCAGGAGGCAAATACATCTCCACAACTCGTATTATTTATGCTTCAAGGGAACTGATGACTACAACAATAGTCAGCCTCTTCTGAACTAGAGTTTCGCTCTCAACAGAGCTCGTCAGTAGTGCATATCCTTGCCACTGCCGGGACTAGAACTCCGGCCACGCTTTCATGAGGCAACCGTGTTGACCACTGCGCCATTGACCTCACATTAGGCACGACCGAATTATCATATGTGAACGCTCAACCACTTTCGCTTGTGAGTAATGATCAGGTTGCCCGATCGTCCGAAGGAGACACAGTTACTGTCTGTCAACTCCCCAATTGATGATACCCTCGACTAGGACTTCTCCCCAAGTTGAAGTCACAGAAATCATTAACTTGTTGAGTGGTATTTTGATTACTGATGAGTAGTAGGGGATTTTGGTTTTCATATAGATTGAACATCACCCACAATTGATTGCATTCGCTCTGTCGTGCACTTTATGCCGCTCAGTCGGTTCCTTCACGACAAATAGCACGACTCATCGAGTTTCGCTCTCATCAGAGCTCGTCAGTAGTGCATATGCTTGCCACTGCCGGGACTAGAACTCCGGCCATTCTTTTCATGAGGCAACCGTGTTTACCACTGTGCCATTGACCTCACATTAGGCACGACCGAATTATCATATGTGAACTCTCAACCACATTCGCTTATGGTTAATGTTCAATATATCAGGTAGCTTCGAGAGAAGACACAGTAACTGTCTTATTAACTTCAATCCACGACTCTACAAACAGAACCTCTCCAAATTGAAATCAAGGAACTCACTAACTTGTTGGGCGATATTTTGATTGCTGATGAGTAGCAGTGGATTCTGGTTTTATATACCTCGAACGTCGCTCGTAATTGATTTGAGTGTCCACATATCATGATTCAGTCGTGTTTAATGTGAAGGTACAATGTCCAGCACGGTTGCCTGATGAAAGCGTGGTCAGAATTAAAATCCCGCTCATGTCCAGGATACGCACTATTGACGTGGTCTAATTAGACCGAAACTCAAGTCTGGTGCTTCTTTTCAAGAGTGGATGACTGGAAATACTGTGGCAGCTTGGATCAGCTGGAATTGCTATTCAGTTCCCGTGTAAACTTGAAATGCAGTCGTACTCATCATTAAGAGTGTAGTGTTTAAACCGTTGCCCAGCAAACAACATGTACTGCAAGAGGGGATATCCATGATTTATTGACCTACCTTTTGCTCAGGAAGAGTAAACAAAAGCTTTCAACGAAGATGAAGTAATAAGTTATCCTCCTATATATTTTGTGGTCTTCGCTTGAGTAGACCATTTGACATTGTACGCGAAATAAAGGGTTAAAAACAATATTTTGTCCAATATAGCTCTCGATCACCTTTTTTGCCTCTCACCAAGCAAATACTGCATTATATGGGTTTATACAGCAAATTTCAGTAATGCTAACTAATACAACACACAGTCACGTCAATCCTGCAACCGTTCCAAGACAATCTGGCACTGACTAACAAGTCCTTGTTTGCATTGAGTAGCGTTTCTCATGTTTGAATTGCTACAGCCTCGCTGACTTGTACAATATGCTTCAAGAGTATTGCTCAGACAATTACTACACCTGTGGTCCAACAAGTTACGTTCAAGACCGCCAGTTTATCGTCAGCAGCAACGGTGCAGTTTCCGACTGGTTCTGTATGGATGGCAGTAGGTCACAAAGTTTTTACATTAGAAACGTCGTTCTATTCCTTTATTCTGTGTGGTAACCCCACTGGTAGTTTGTTATGCGTTATTATTCCGTGATAGTACGCTGTGCACACGGTAAACAACGTGACGGAAATAGATTGCCTCGCCGCAACCGAAAGCGGTTTTTTCAAGCTTTTATGTATACCCTAGTCCATAAGTGATCGGAATCAATGAGCAACATGCCTAGTTAGGTCAAAGGATGAGCATGACCTCCTGATCAAAGTAAGTCATCAACAATTTATTATTTAGTAACCACGTTTGCCCGTAATAAATGCGACTCGACATCCTCATCCGACCATATCGCCCTTTCATATAGTTCCCCTAGTTTGAAGAGTCATCCATGGGAACATATTTGCCTATATGTAATCAGCGTATCATCAAATTGTGTGCAACTGCGTTGAAAGATACCTAAACAAAATAACGCCTGTCAAAGTGGATGCAGGACATATATGTGTGGTCTATCTAGTTTATTCCCGGAGGACGCACACTTCGTCAATCATCTGATGCATACTGGCCATAGTTCCTAGATTCAGCGCATGAGAGTATACTGTGGTACTATAACCAGCTTTCCCCGCGTTTCATCTACGTGGTTATGAATAACCTCCTCAATATTACGTTATGCGTACAGAAGTGACGATTCATAAGCCTAATTTTTATCGAGTTAGCAGACTGATGTAAGTAACCTCCACGTTGACTGATCTATTTAGCCCTCATCTCCACCACCTCACTATTTGTATATATTTACGTTCGTAGTTTTAGTGGTGCGAAAGACAATACAGTCTGGCTTGTTTGATTGGACATGTACACAGCTGTGTCACAATCACCGTGAAACTATACGAAAACGCAGTATTCAAGCCGGGTATCCTACAGTGGGGAATGAGCCCTCAGTTCCATGTAGTGTTGCACGTGCACAAGTTAGTTCTAGTTCTGATCTACAAAATCAACGGCTGTTGTCATCATCTTGCGAAATACCGGGTTCACAAATCGGCACACATGTTCGTCTACGTCACTCACACTGATCGGTTTGCCGCACATTCCATTCCTGGCATTTATCCCTCATCTCCGGATAACGAAACATCAGCTCCGACCCACATGACCATAAGCAGTTCAATACGTACAACGGGAGCGTATCAGTAGCACGTTATTTTCCGAAACGAATGCACACTTAAGATATTGGGCATAGATTTGCGTAACAGCTGCAGACGAAACCCAAATACAAGCCGATGTCAAACTCGATTAGCACCCGATCGGACAAAGTGAAACTTTTCGTTCCACAGCTGTTTCATTTCGTACCAAAATTATTCAAAATTTCGTCTCAGCACAATGAATGTTCGACAGTCTTGTTGCTCCTGATGTAACATTTGAAGTTGTGCCCGCATTTTTAAGCCTACATTTGTGTTTGTGTATATATGTATGAATATATATGTGTTTGACAGGAACGTCGTCATGGATGCATGCGACTGCGAGGAATAGACAACCTACCTGGCGCTGCAACAATCGTATGTGCAACAGTAAGCAAGGAGGTTGACAACTGGGTGTGAATGGTTGACCGTTTCAGGGTGCGCACGCGCCAGACGCTTGTTACGTCAAATATTTAAATGTATGTCGATGGACTGTCTGTGGCCGACCGCATACAATTTGCATTCAAGTGACAGAAGCGTGTCTTTTGGCCATGCTGTTGAGAAAAATTCTGCGTTTTAGAAAGCGATTTAAGGCTGTACAACCTCATTTAGCTGGATGCATAAATCTAAGGATGTTTTGAGGAATCAGGATGATGTCTTTCGTAGTCGCGAGTCTTTCGGCAAACGAATTTAACAACAAATACACGGGCTCGAGGTTGAATGCGAAAATCACGGGGAACTAGTTAGCTCGCCTGGTTCAACACCCGGTGGTCACTAATTCGTCTGAGAGATACCCCTTTGGAAGCAGGATTTTGTACCGCTTTTGAGGTTTACAGCAGCTGTAAGGAACAAAGTAGGGTTACGAATCTATTGAACTTCCAAGTAAACGAGAACACATTAGTACTTTGAAACGATTCTTAGAGAAAAATCAAGTTTTCGGTTAGATTCGAACCAGTGACGGAAACTGCATGCCCAAACGCTGCATGCATGTTGTTTCTGTCGCTGGTTCGAATTCACCCGAAACTCTGATTTTTCAAAACAAGGCCAAACTACTGGTCAGTAATATAATTCCTGGAGAAACAACTAACGGCCTTGGACGGAAGATCGTTCCCGTAGTGAATAATCCAGTAAGAACAGAATTGCCATCCAAGGAAGGTCCGAAACCACGATCCGGTCGGTGACTATCACTTACTGAGATAGAGAACTCCTTAACAGTTATGAGCTGAAGAAAGTGTGTGTACGAATGAAGTTACCGCCGGGTCACTGATAATCTGTTGGACACGAAACAAGAATTTTAAGTCGTGACTGATTATTGACATACCATGAGCCAGTAACCAGTCCTGCAACCGCACGCTCAATAGCAAGCTTGTCTTACTCTAACCAGTATATACGCACTTGTTATCGTACTCAAATAGCAATTTAAAGGGTTAGAAAGTTTGAAGAAGTTGTGTTTCACCATTTTTGGATCAGGAAACCCTTTTTTCCCAGTCTTTTGCGATGCTGGGTGAAAGGCAAGTTGGTTTAAATCCATGTACCCAGATCTTTCTTCAGTCTGATTCACGTGATATCAACTATGTTGAACGCACTTTTGAAACACAAAGGCACTGCCAGACGCCCCAACTGGTGCACGTATATACACTTACTCTCATTTATCTGAGGACTGTCGTCACCCATCTAGCGATTAATCGCATCAAGAGCAATCTGCAGTGCATTGCGTTGAATATCAATTCAGATTTTAGCATTATCAGCATAGCGAATGAAGTTGCCAGAAAAATTGTCATGAAGGTCATGGACGTAAATATGAAATAATACGGTGCCGAACACTGATGCTTGAAAGACTTTGATAAAATTTCAAAGAGGAAGTTGAGAGGTCAATGAGTAAGTCACTTTTGTCTGCAATGACCTGATAAAGTTCTGTATCTTTGCTTGTTTTGCAATCTACAAAAAGAGAAGTATTTCAAAAATGTGGCATTTCGAAGGCTTTGTGATAATAGCAATTATGGCAAATAAATTTGGGTGTTATAAGTCAGAGATTGTAAGATCGATTCGCCGTTTTCTCTCACTTGCTGTGCTCATACTATTTCATTCTTACAATGTCAGCTAAAACGTGCGTTAACATGTTCAGGGGTTTATCGACCAATGACCGTTTGTGTTCACCGTGGGTTACTGATCACTTTTCAATTGAGACTTTAACCGTTAGGTCTATTGCTTGCAAGTCCTGTTACCACATTGACTACACTGTTCATCACGTGTATTCTCTAGGTAGTTATCCAAAGGTCATATTAGAATGCCCTAATCAACCCAGAATTTTCAAGTATATATTCTTTACGGTTCACCCGATGAATTTGCTGTTTCGAATATTTTGACACCTATGGCAAATTCAGTCAACTGCAAACCTTTGAATTCATCCCATAATGTACACAGAATGTTCACCATTTATGATTTCCATAGATGATATGTTTGCGCGAAAGTTTGCTCACCAAGACTTATTCCCATCGCGGGAATCATTATGGTGTGAAGTACGGAACAAGATGTGATATGCAAGAATAGCTACCCTAAAACTAATCTGATTATATTTAACATGTGGACTTTTCTGCCTATTAGAATTTCATAGTTTACAAACTGTGTCGCTGTTTCACATTCCCTATAGTTTTCATTTCTTGTAGCTAAATATTCAGTTGTCTGGAAAGCGCCAAACCACTCTCTAATCGTTGAAGTGTTCTGAGCTCACTAACGGATCCAAACATTGGTGATAGTCGAGGGCTAGAGGTAAAAACATTATATTGTAATTTTTGGAATGATTAAGCTATTCGCCATGCTTTGTTAGATATGTCTGTCTATTATGCGCCGTTAATTTGCTGAAGGAATCAATGAAAGCCGTATCTTGTTGACTTTTACGCATTTGTACTTTTATTGAAACGAAAATGTCGAAATGAATATCTGGAAACGTTTGACATGTCTTCGAGTCTTATCTTACCCCCAGCTTATCTTGTATACTTGTTGAACTTTCTTTACTCCAGGATTGTGTTTTCTCCCAAAAACCATCTGGATTCAGTTGTTTTAGTGCGCTCAAAATATGATAATTCTTAGCCAATTTGTGCGTACCTTACACAGTTCCGTAAGTTGGTTTTTGCTTGTTGTTTTGCTCGAACACCCGGTAGAAGTTGGAAAAGAATTATCTTGTGAACTTCTGTCATTACCCTATAAAATCCAATTTATCCGACTGTCGTTTTGAAGTTTTCGAGCTTGACAGAATCATACCGTTTATCATAGTATCTCAAACGACATTGTTGAATCCAAATACTATTGCCTGGACAGATTTAACAGCGCTGATTATTGTCCGGCGATTTCAAGTGCGTCCATATGACAGAATGTCAAACGTTGCACAAAACCAACTTTTTACTCAATCTTGTCGGTTGTACACGTAAAAATAGTGATTATATATATAAAAGGTGCTTGACAAATGTGATGTTCCGTTGATATCTATTGTTGTCCACGGACAACTCATACCACAAACTTGCTAGATGACTTGTAAACAACCTGGACTCTGTTCCCGGTTGTTTCAGCTTCTGTTACTTATATGAGTTGGTCAAACCTCCGGATGTTATGTCCCTACTTTGCACTAATAGGTATTTCTTTGATGTCGACTCGTTATTCACAAATGTACCCTAACGTGAGACTGTCGAGTTTTCTACAAAACCATTTTCTCCATCGCCACAAGTCGTCCCACAAGTCCTCGATTGCATTGCACAGCCGGAGAAGACATCAACCTTCCTAGCACCTAGTAAGTAGGTGTATTCTCAGTACGTATATTAATCACTAACACTACATATGTCATGAGAACAGTCACTTTCACACTACTTATTGTGTTCCGAAAACTACAAACCGTATGTGAAAATAAGTCTCCAGATCCCCTTGTCACATCTCAGGGGTTGTGCTCCGTGAGCTCGCCGGGACAACAGAATTGTCAAAACCTAGAGATTGTACAATCGGTCGCCCACCTTAATTGACGGTGTTCACAGGCAATCTGTTAGTTGCGGGTCGATTGTATTGCTATTGGTTGCCTTATACGCCAAGGCGAGCTTGACACACCAAAGTCAAAGGGAACGGGTCTTTTCGAGATTAATATTCTATGACCAGAGATGTGCCACGAATTTCCAAACCGGAACCTCTGCTCTTGGTTCCGTTTGTGTTGAAAAGCCGGTGACTTGTCAATTCCA
>LOND01000954.1:52336-64815 GCA_014220965.1 Paragonimus kellicotti | reverse complement strand
TCCCATTTGATTACTAATAAGCTTCTGGGAAACGGTTATCCGAACAGATTTATTCCGCGAAATGTGATCGCTACATCAACTACAGATATCAATTCATATCACTCTCGTCCAGAGGAGACATAAACAATGAGCAGGTGAGCCGACGTTTACATCAGTCACTAAAATAAACCCTCCTTGCTGCATCACTGAATAGTTGGCAAACTTCCAGTAATATGCTCAGAATTAGTCTTAAAGGTAGGCTACCTGTCAACGGTTGTTTATTCTTTCTCTTGCTGCCGTTGAACAGCAGAGTATATCGGCTGGACGACAAAACGCTGTTGATTTAAGAGTATCACCCAGGCTGGGTCCGAACCGGGATAATCAAAGCAGTCACTAGTTCAGTCGTATCATACCTTGCCTTGAGAAAATACCAAGTAGACGTGTCGAAAACATTCCAGCTCGTATACGAGGTTCTGATCATTCAGCCAAGGTAGATCAGACGGTGGATTTTAACAACGGCCAGAGTGATCGCAATCAGATTACATAAACCATTGCCTTTTCCCACAAACAATTCGTTCAGGATTTGCAATTCCCCCAACCTCGACTGGTTCCTACTCCTCATCCACCCACATGCAAACAGACAACTGACTGCAGGTCATGAGACGTATACCTATCCTTTATCGAGAACAGCGATTGATGACATTTTTGTGTGTCATTCTTGTGACTTCGATTTTAGTCAGTGAGACAGCTCAATTCATTTTTAATATGTGTTCTAACTGTATCGACCTCATTACGGATTATCGGAAATATATTTTCGCCTGTTTTCCAACGAGATGGAGGGGGAATGGTCGTAGTAATATTAAAGATAATTGTTAAGTAGCCTCAGAAACAAGGGAATGAATTTTTGCGTCGTTTTGAAGATAGAGGTGGTTCATTAGCTTGTCTTAATGAGAACGTATTCGTAAATATCCACTCATTTATTGATAAGTAACCGGGAACTTGGTTAATTTGAGACTGAACATCCTGACTGTATTTCAAAGCGGTCCTCGCATTCAGATAGAAGTTCAAAACAGGCTGCCTGGAAAGTCTAAACAAATCGACACTAGCAACAGTGCGCGAAACAAAAGCAGGGGACACGTTAAGAAGACCGGTGGGACAATTGGCGCCATAATTAATCGATGAATTGACGAATAATACATCACAGTAGTCGCCGAGTGCAAGACTACTTTGAAACTGACCTCAGGAAACAAACGGTTCAGCAGCATTTCTATATCAGTTCTGCGGACAGAAAGTGAAGAACAGAATTAGAAGCAACATCGCAGCCGACCAGTTAGAAGCAACGAAAACGAGATCAGCTTACATACTTGACTGATGGATCCCAAGACTGGAAAAACAGAAACAAACGAATTAGAGTACGTATGTGTCCACATAAAGTTAAGCAA
The DNA here is from genome assembly GCA_014220965.1 of Paragonimus kellicotti. Taxonomy (NCBI): domain Eukaryota; kingdom Metazoa; phylum Platyhelminthes; class Trematoda; order Plagiorchiida; family Troglotrematidae; genus Paragonimus; species Paragonimus kellicotti. The sequence goes on along the minus strand of LOND01000954.1, from coordinate 63,394 downwards.
ATCAATTCGTAAAATCCGTGGGTCTGACATGAGACACAGCAAGAATGTGAGTGACAAACGACAGCTGAGATTACCAATAACATTCAATTGAAATGGCATCAGAAACCTATCATATAAACGTAGTAGAACTCATCTCAGAAGCGGTGGCATTCCGCGATAGGTAAGAAGACCAAACAGCCCTTTGAACTTTTTTCAGCAACAGTGATGACGAAAAACAGTCAACTATAACAAACAATTGGCGTTCAGGAATAAGAAGTTGGATAAGGAAAAAGTTGGTAGGAAACCCACGATTGTGAGCAACACGTTTAGATAAAATCACGACAGTTTCCAACGTGTTTAGAGTAGTTAACCAAAGTAACCAGCAGCAATGAAAACTAGTTTCTCTGAATTCAACAAAATGGGGTCATTTTGTTTTCAATCACATTCCGGATGAGATCAGTAACTAGTGGACATCTTTAAGCAAACTACGATGACACTTAAACATTATGAAGATTCCATCCAGGTGTTCCGTATATGTACCGCTTCTAACAGATAAGCATAAGTAGTCCGGAATGACATAAAAGAAAGGAACGCTGCACATCAGGCGATGCGATACAAAGTCGAGTTACATGGACAGGGTAAGCAAGGCTCATTGTGTGTGTGGATAGGAAGCGAACAAACAGGTCACGAACATATTAATCGCAGAGTGCTGCCACGACCAAATAATTCTGTCATATGTGAGACAAACTACTTTACGCCTAGATGATGGGCTAACTACGGCATTACGATTGAACGTTGACGGCGGTCTCAATGATTGATCATCCGCATTTCCAATTCGTGATTTCTGTTTAGCGGTGTGAGTTGTAGGAGAATAATCCTTATTTTCACTTACCTCATTAATTATTAGTGTCGCAGAAGTGTGCTGAACTGTTCTCCAAAAACGAATGGTAGGCATGAAATTGAAAAAATAAACGTTTATTAGTAAACAAGTAATGTACACACAACACGTTTCATATACGTGTTTCGAAATTTCTAGAACAAGAAGTTGATTAAAAGGAAATTGGGTATAATAATCACCTTATTCACTTTTTACATCATAACAATCGCATATTAGTAATAAGTAGTAGGAGGTTTTGGTTGATATAAGCTGAACATCACACAAAATCGAACACAGCATTCGCATTACCGTAAACGTTTTAGCCTGAGCCCTTTCGGAAAGAAGCACTAAACATGAACTTCTTTTGAAAGTTCATCAATAACACATAACCTTATCGAACCAATGAGAAAAATTGTGAAAATAGAAGAAAAACACATTTTCAGATTCAGAGTAGACGAAGACCGTTCAAAATACGGTGTACATTAATTTAAAAGTATATGTATATGCCAATGCTGACAGTGAATGTGGTAAAACTAGAAACTATGGTTAAATCCCTACTATTATAAGAATGGCGGGTGTATAAAGTTTTTGTTGAGAATTTGACCAATACTGTATGATTGGGACGCAATCACGTAATACTTATTGAAGGCTGCTTAGTGCGAATTCAGAAATGTGGTTCATAATGATTTCATCGTTCAACCATTTTCATTTGAAAGTGTAAATTAAAGTAGGCCAAGATGGTTATTGACCATCTTTCATTACTATATAGTTAATCGCCACTAGGGTAGGCAATAGTGTTTCACATATTATTATCACGAAAAAAAAACAATCAAAAGGAACAAATAAGCTCATGGGCATGTCCACAACTTTACAGCATTTAGTGAAGACTACATTCGTCAATGTGCTTTGTACGATGTAAGACAAACTAATTGACCAGCTAATAAAATTAAATTGACTGAAACAAGTTTTACAATAGGCTCACTTCTAACGTATTTTCAGACTAGTGAGCTCAGTGCTCACCGAGATGGAAAGATTGGTTGGGCTGAATGCGATCAATTTAGAAGTGCCAAAACTTTACCGGTTTAAATAAATAGGTTACGGACAACAAACCACAAGACACTAGAAAATTAGTTAATCACTCTATAAACGTCGACAAGCGAGTAGTTAGCGGATGAAGAAACACATGAATAAATTGGCAAGATTAGCGAAAACAACAGCGTGAAGCTAGAGCAACTGATACAGTGGACATCAACTATCTCGATGTCTCGCTTTAATTAAGGCGAAGGCGACTGTGGAAATCTTCAGAAGTGTGACGAAAGGAGATGCAGATAACTGTCAAAAGTAAAGCTGCAGATATACAACTGAGAACAGACACGATCACTTGCCACGATGGCAAGACAGAGGCGAATGACGGATCGTGTTCTGCTTCGCACATGAATCGATAAAACAAAATTGGTGTACTTAGTAGGACAAACAAAGAACACTCCGTCAGGAATCAGCCTACTTGTATATTTACAAACAGCTTCCAAATTAGTCGTTAGATAGCGGTTGGATAGCGCTATTCAACGACGAGCAAGACGTCCTTGTCAAAGGGACTCAATTTCAACACGAGAGATGCAACAAACAAAGAATACTTGGCAAACTTGGAGCACACAATGAAATCTAACGGCTTGCCAGAAGAGGCACAGCACCAAATCCGACAAACCTATCGTCCCAGTCATGACCCGCATCAGGCAGTCCAATAGCTTCCGAGTTACACGAGCATCAACACGATGCAGCATTTCGTACACCATTGAGGAGGCCGAACGTACATTTGCCCTGAGTTTCAATGATGGTTCACACAATGGGTTTATGAAGCTTATGTAGTAAACTAGTCAGGGATAGGTTGCGATTTTAGTTAAGATACCACAAGCACGCCAAGCAAACTGATATTACATACGGTACGAATGCGTGAATGACTATGGGTGGTCGGTCTACAAATGTCTTCCAATTTGACTCGGCAAGCCAGAGTTCGGGCACGCGAGCGTTGGTGTATAATGTGTGGTGTTCGTTAATGGATGAGCATTGCTGCAACACTGCACTCATCACAGACAGCAATACATCAGTGGTTCACACTGATGCTTAACTGCCACACAACCACGAAGGAAAAAAAAAAAACCTATATAGGAAGAGAAGAGAAAAAAAGAAGGAGAGGGGAAGAGGATCTAATTACTCGAACATACAACATCAAGGCGCCTACACCTTGCAACACTGCACTGGGGATGTTTCAATCGTTGTGGTTCAGCTGTGCTTGTGGAACAGAGGATACTTAATACCGGAATAAACTAGGACTAACGTTTGAAGCTCTCGTGAAAGCTAACGCTGCCACTAGCGGATAAACGGCGCTCACACTACCCTAGATTCCGACATACCAAGACAACCACCAAATTTTCGTTCTCTTTGACAAACAACCTTAGTGGTGTACATGAACATGATAGAAATACGGGTGAACTGAGATGACTGAGTTGCAAACATGCGAAGGGGCTATCGACAGATAGTTTCCATGCATTTTCTAATGTCGCGGTCCAATTGTTTAAGCCAAACAGAACTCACGCAAACACATCTTTATAACAGAGTACAAATCGTGATGCGAGCATAACACGAACATACGGAAAGACATTGCTACCGCACGCTGAAAACACAAGACAGGTTTCAATCATAAGCTCAGTGGAAGGATAGCTGCGCCAACACAAAACGGATTCAAGGTTGGCTTTCATGCGAGAAAAGCTCAAGCAAGCCGAATATAAGGTCACCAAATATTCGCCGGTCGCAGGAATCTCATCACACAATGAGCAACTTGAATGGTTAGCAGACTATGGCGACTGAGGCAAAGTCTTGAGCCCAACCGGCAACTAAGAAGGAACGTTTAAATTAGCTCACTGAACGCGTAAAGCATGTTTCACTTTAGTCACCCTCAAGGCCTCGTGGGTTGGTTGGAGTCACTGGCTGACGGGAAAAGCAATCGAGATCCGTGGCGGACGTGTGTATTCCTGTCAACACATGACATTGATAGTTCTACGTTCAGCCGTAACCATTTACTATTATCGCTTTCCGTTGTTCAGCTTTCCTGGCCGCCAGTTGGTCGTACAACATTGCAAGATGCAAAAGAAGGATCCAAGGTATATTGGGATAATATTCGTCGAGGAATAATTAAACCGATCCTCATTGGTGGCGGTTTCAGTAACATCAAGATAAATCCATTACCACACCTACAATGCGTCAGTCTGTGCACATTCCTTAATTACCATGTTGAACATGTCATGTGTGTAGTCAGGTTGATTGACTCTTTAACGTTGTATGCAATACGTAACGTATCTCTACACTGACCCATATTTTAAACGCTAAGATGAACTATAAAAACAGCCATGTTCATTCAATCAACGTCCAGTACAACGCCTGACAGGGATCGCTCGATAAAGTGTCTGATAAGGAATACCTGACATGAGCAGCAGTTTAAATTCTGACAGGAATGTTAGTGTCGGTGCTATCAACACTACTTATTTCATGGTTTGGCATGGCTCTTGGCACGAACACTGCCACAACTACTCAGGTTTTGTCACACACCTCTACGCGACGCATCAAGAGGAATGACTATTCACTGCTGCACAGCATGTTGAACAACACATCCTGCCTTGACGCCGCCACACAAACTAAACAATACGCAGTCCTACGGCAAGCATCCTTCGACTTCAAGACTTGTACAGCCTCATCCAGCAAACGAATTACAAGTTATGGACCACTTGCAAATCAATCCATCTGTCCGTCATATCCTGCAAACTTTCCCTGGCACAGTTGGTGATTCGTAACAACCAAAAACCATTCCTGCTATGCCATCTTGATTCTCATGTCCTAGCACGTTATTTTATTATTCATTTGTAATCGGCACACTGTCATTTATTTATTGTATATGCAGTTTTATTGGCGTTATTTACCTTCTGATTATATGCAATTTTTGCGTCAATACTGCACACAAATTGCAATGGAACTAGTTCACGTGAAGTACTAGCGCGATGTAAATGATGAAAAGAAACACGATAAACAATTTTGGGGGCACGAAAAACTTACTAAACAGATGTAGAACTCCCATTTTAATCTGTTTGATTTCAGGCAATGCTGCTTTGATCTCATCTGTTACATAGTGACATCCACGTGAATATCTCTTCAAGGAAATCGTTCGTTGCAGCCAATAGTTACCGATGCTGAAAGCCATTTATGGCTAAGAATAAACAAGAGCAAGGTAGTGCAGTATGATAAGAGTGAGTAGATAAAAGATAACAAAAACATTAAAAACAAAGAAATTGGTTAAACGGAAGGAAGAGAAAATAGCCCAACTAGTTTATTACATTGCAAAGGTAACCAAAGAAGTCAACCGTTCAGCGTATTGATGTAATGGAGATGAATAACCGAACTGGACCACTGGTAAATTAAAAAAAGGAAGCATATATTCAATTATAAAAACAATAGGAAAGAAATATAAGAGAAATCTAGGGGTGGAAATCAAGCGAGAAATGATGTTTTGGAAGTATGGATTTGTCAGCGACACCCGTTTGGTTATCCGATAATTATTATCTGTAAATGAGTGTTTATTTTCACTGTGCCCGTAAGCTATATGTCACATGTTTCACTTTACTCAACAAACAATCTTAGCGTCATTCGCGTTTTCAGTATAACAACATCAGCAATAAACAAAATCTTCGGACGCATGAAAACCACGCACAGAAACAAATGACATTCACAGGTGCCAGTGAAAGTGCGCAATAGCAAAACAGCTGGTTTAGAAATGAGGCTGTGATAAAGTTTTGAAAAGTAAACTGACAGGGAAAATGTGTGTAGACGTATCGACCAGAATAGTTCTGCAAACGTACAAGCAACTGCCATGAATTGCATGGTGAAATAAATGTATTGCATAAACGAGGTCTCTTGTTGGTCAATGAAATCATAAGACCATTTAAGTGGCATTTGAGTACCGATTTTGTTCTTGTCAGGTACAGATAATTTGAACAAGATCTGGACCGGTAATCTTGAGGTTGAGTCAATCTGTTATCTACTAGACAAGCGGTTCCGTAGAAATCTCATATGACGAGGCGATTAATATAGATAGAATTCGACCTGCTGTTTGGTTTAGTGTGTTGGGTTGCTGGTCGGACGTAATCAACATTAAACCCCACAGACAATGAAGGCGATAGAGAGAACGCGTGATTCAGAAGATGCAATATTCCGACATTTAAAACGGGTACTTCAGCAAATGTGTCGTTGAACGATGAAAGAGCAATCAATCAGAACGAACCTCGGGCCTAAAGGCTAGCGTAGGATAAACAAGCGAGCACGACGTGTTGACAATACGGTGGATAAGAGCTTAACGCTCATGATACGGCGAGTTGTCGGTTCGAACCCCAACCTGGCTATCTCCACTTGATAAGTGTAAACAAAAGGTGAAATCAAGTGTCGAGTAAGAAATGAGCAACATGGAATATTATCGATTTATAAATTGGACATCACTTCCAATTGATAGCTGCTGTTGCAATCTCAGACGTTTTAGTTAGCCCCTTTCGAGAAAAAAGAAACCGAACTCAAGTTTCACTCTTGTTAGGGCTCGTCAGTAGTGCATATCCTTGTCACTGCCGGGACTAGAACTCCGGCCACGCTTTCATGAGGCAACCGTGTTGACCACTGCGCCATTGACCTCACATTAGGCACGACCTTAGTTATATGCAAACGTTCAGCCAAATTATGAACTTATCACTTCCAGCTCTTGCCGCCGTAGTCAGTTTTGGCTTGTGCATATCCAAGTTAAGGGAATGTGGACAAGTTACACATCAATTCTACCGAAAAGCATTTTTCACAGGTGTGCCCAGTAATGGTACCTGGCTATCTTTAAGTGAAATGACAAGAAAGACTCTTCTGTACTGATACAAAATGGTGAGGATGCTTCAAAAGTTTCGCGTTGCAACTACAAGGATTTCGTCGACCCTTATGTCGGGCGATAGCATATTTTCCTTGTGTTGCTAGTGCATGAGCGCTCAACTCCAATCATATGTGGATTGAGAATGGCTTTAAGCCAATAAATCGGAATCATTTCACAGTTTCCCAATAACAAGGTTTAACTTGTCGGGTCTAAATTAAACGGACTTAATTCTAAACTAGATGTACAGCAACAAAAACAACCTAGGGGACCTCAAAGTAAATTGGAAATACGAAGCACTCAAGATAGGGTTAATTTCTTTAGATAGTCAGAAATTGATATTGAGGTTATACAGGTTCCGTACTGTTCAATAGTGTGACAAGAGAACAAAAGCGGATCACACTAGACGACCAAACTATACGCAGACTGAGGGTAGCTAACGCATAACAGGGCAGCTTAATGAGAAAGCGAACAACATGCCAATCACAGTTTATCAACCAACACATACGACGTAGGCTCTGAAGGGAGAAATAAATTTCCCGTAACTTGCCTGAACTTCAACAACGTCCTCACAGTTGCACGATGAAATACGAAATAAAAAACCTAACGTCGTCACAAATTGCTTTTGTATAACAAAACACAGTTTGACAGACTGTTAGTGAAGAACCTAGAAGTCACGGAGACGTAAAAAACAATAACTGTCTGCGAACATTGTATCTCATAGATTGTAAATGATGACAAAAACAATTATGCTGTCATGCCAAAAAGCATAGCCTCGGAAGAATCGAAAAGCGTGTCACGCTTTGGACATCTACAAGCCTCGACGGTTTCAGTTCTGCGATTCACAACTGAAAAGTTATACAGTCAACCATTCAATAAACCTACGGATCCTAAATACAAAAGATATATCGTGTTGACCAAAGCAAGCTTTGACACAGAAAACTGTGAACCTCAAAACTTAGGTTATTAGCCGGTGTGTTGGTTTACTTAGTTAACCATGCAAATATTTTCAAGCCGTACGTGGACACACAAGACCTGTCCGTTTCAATGAACACAGTGATGCAAGATCGGGTTAGAGACGATGGCGTTCAAGTCGCCGTCTCGAAAACCCGCCCTCTGGCAAAATCGTTCCTCAACTGACGTTTCCCAAAAGACAGAAGGCCATAGAAAAACAAGCATTGCAAAAGAGAGCATAGACCTTTCATTACAGACGTTACCTTTCGCAACCATAGAGTACAGAGCGCACAAACGTGTATCACACCTCACCTATCTCATAAAAGCTCATATTCTTCCGCTATTATCAACGGTGGAGGTTAACGAACACCATTCGGGCATTAGAAATAAGTCCCCATATATAACTGTATTCTTACAGTTCCCTCATCCTCAGTAGGACAATGATCTTCATTGTCTGACCTGTCAGCATCGATAGGAAACCGACACAGAGACTCACTCAATCCGAGATGAGTACAGCATATCACTGTGATTCGCAACGTATCCAATGTAGACGAATGGTTAACTCAACTCGTGTACAGTATTCTCAGCCGCCTAGGAATTGGCACAGGCTACCGTTAACTTCAAAGGCAATTAAAGGAGGGAAGTTGAAAGTAGTAGAGGAAGCTTTAAGAACAACCCACAGAAATGACCCACGGTAAGGTTTAGGAGGAAAGTCGAGTGTGATCAACCGAAAATATAGAAAGGTGTTGTGACTACATGTAGCAGTACAGATTCACACATACATATGTATCAGGTGTCGTTAAAAGGCGTCTTCGACTTCTCCATTGACATCCTCTTATAGCAACTAAAATCCAGATCTCTTGTAATGGTTTATTCAGGTTTTTGACCACATTAAGAACAATCACAGAGCTATCAAAGTTAATTAAGAGCTCTGAGGACAATCCGCAGCAAAGCCCATTTTAGTGGCGGTTAGTCCCTGACACATAAGCCTCTTCAAACTTCGTTTCAGTGCTAACCGCTAGTATGACTGCATGCTAGCAGCTTCAATCAAAATTCCTATTTATTACTTCCATTCACTTATTCTTTACATCTATAAAACGTTGAACACAAACTGTTTATCAAACAAACACAGCACAGGGGAAGTACAAGGGAAGATATTCCTTTCTGCTATAACCATCAATGAACCCACAAATCAACCGTGATGTAAAATCATGAACTGGAAAAGCCACAATGTAAGAACCGAAAAGTTATCGACAAACATCAATATCAAGTGTCCACAAGTTATTTTCAAACTAATACTTCAAGTATATATAAAAGTAATGCACTGATTTTCTGAATGTTTTTTCAAAAGGAGGCTACACGGAGAGAACGAAGCACACTAGAATATATACAACACCAGCACTAGTAATCGATTTCATTCAACGAAAATTTGAGCGCGAATTGATAACACCCACTGATTCCGAAACATAGCCAAAACCGCTTACAATGAAACCTCCAAACCTCACAAGATAACTGGATAGGCGCTATCTTTACAGTAGAACAATGGTGATGCCACATACAAAAGCAGCATATTCAGAGAAATTCGTTTCGTTACAAGTGAGTTTGACTGTACACTGACCCCAGACAGCTGTCTTATAAAGCATGAAAACGTGAAACAGGCATACATAGCCAGTATAACTATATATGGTTAGAGCACAGGCGATATGCCCTGATTCATGTATTCGTATATATACACTATTTCGTTGTCTGTGATGTCTCTCGATACAAGTACAGAATAGGTTTAGGACGATAGTACTAAAAGAAACGTACAACTAATAAATTCTGAGTTGCAACCATTGGCAATGTTGCGCTTCGAAATCGGGGGTTCCCCCCGACTGCACTTCCCTATACTTCTAATACCTGCAGCTCTCAACAAGGAAACGTACTATCTGATCTGATGTTCTCCATGAACATTCAAGATCTGCCCACCTAAACGAGAACACTTTTCAAATACGCTGACGTTGATTTGGGTTCTACAAGTCCAAATAACACAAAGACAGGGTACTCTAAGGTGCCATTCTGAGGTGTGTCGGTCGCCATCAAGGAATTCAAAAGCGAACTCCTAAGGACAACAAGCAAACCATCCTCCTCCACAAAACTGGTTTCTTATTCGCTTTGTCATGAGTTTGAAGTCTTTCCTTGCACCCTAACATTTAACTGCGCAAGTTGATAATTAAGGCATCCTCTTTCCTTGATTACATTACTCTCTTAGTGCGACTGTTGGCCACCTTTCTAAAGACTTGTGGTATGTCAGCCCTCCAATCAAGTAGTTATCTAAAGTCGATAGTTTCATCGAATCCGACTTTTCCCGTTATCTCTGTAACAAACAGATGATTACTGAAAAGTAGTAGAGGATTTGATAAATATTAATTAACTCTCACAAATGATCGCGACTTTCTCATTCCCATAACCTTTACTGGAAGCCCCCTTTCGAAAGGCAACGTCAGACGCGAGGTTCGTTCTTCCTAGAGCTCGTCTGAAGCAAATATCCTTGCCACATCCAGGAGTTAAACTTTGGTTGTTTTCATGAGGCAGCCGTGTTGACTACTGCGTTACTGATCCCATATCAAACCCAACTGAGTTATCATACGCACTATCGACGAGCTCTAAAGGGCTTGCTTCGGAAGAGGCTAATTGAAAAAAATACGCGAGTGTGATATCTGTCATCAAATGAGTGATTTCATGTACACCGACAGACAGCTGTTAGTAGGTTTAAAGCATGACTGACAGTGCAATTTAGAGCGTGATATAAAGCTTCTCCCAAAAATTTTGTTCTCTTTCCCTACTGGCACACGCAAAACTTTCTTCCTGTGGCTTACACCCAGTATTAAGAAACGGTGCGAAGTAAATTCAGAGTACATGGCACTGAGCAGCACGGCGACTACCATCTTAACGCAGTCGGTTGACGATGACATTGACAGCCGGATTCGGATGTTTCCGAAATACTTTTTCGAGCGAATCAGTGAAAATTGTCGTGGCTATTTTAAAACCGGCTACGCCGCGTGATTGTCACTTATGTGGTTGGTCCGTTAATCATAATCGGCTTAAATTTTGTGGCCTCCGTGTTGCCAAAAACGAGACTGGACCTCGACGTGGTGTGACGGCTTGCGCATCTCGTTGACCTATTGTGCTAAACTGGACGGTGTGGCCACCACACCGATAGAGTCACTCACACCAGGCAGGCCAACGGGTAGAGGTCTGAAAAACCAGTCTCCTGGTCCTCCAGGTTGGGGGTTGGAAGAAGGTTGGCATCTTTTTCCGGAAAAAG
>LOND01000954.1:5702-21662 GCA_014220965.1 Paragonimus kellicotti | reverse complement strand
CAAAATCACCAATTTACGGAGTATCTTCTAGTTACAGGTACTGCATGTCATAACGATTGGAATCTAAACTATATAAAACGTAGCTGTCATCACGAGTAATACTGCAATTCTTCGTTTTGTACGTCCGAATATTAGCGTTATGGACGTTAGTTAAAGAAGGATTACAGTGAGTTGATTAGGGTTTCGAATTTTACCATGTAAGAGGTTTGTTGCCACACAAGATACTGGGACAGGGATGTTGGGACTTTAAACATTGTTAAGCCGATCAAACAAAGACAAGAATGGTCGAATACTCACGACCAGAATTTGTAATTAGGCTAGTGGTAAGCTGTACTGCAATCCAAGCAGCTATGTCGGGTTTGATCTTAGTGAAAATTCCTACTGATCTCGTACACTGTTTACGGTCAAGAAAAGCACCAGGTTGGATTTTAACAGAGGGTCCAGAAACCTGGACCATACAAGTTGGAGGCAAACCAAACTGATGATAATGAACTTAGAAGTCACCAACGCCAAAATACACCAAACTCTACAAAAAATGCCCTATTATTTAGTGGACCTCTTGTAAACATAAACTGTCGTGGTTAACAAACAACTCAAGAATCCAGATTACGCTTGGTCAGCACTTTCGTTTGAGTGGTTTTAAACGAATCAAACAATAACACGTACCCGACAATCCATTGTAAAATGCCGGTAGACAGTGGAGGCGCCGTACAGGAATGCATCACCATCGTTTGTTATGCAAGCATCCACGCGCTAAGGAATAAACGGGAACAAGAAGTCCACAAACATGAGGGGTAAATGGAAAATACAACGCATTATATAGCAAGGTTGTGATATGTGCTTATTAGAAGTACTGACAGATTTAGTGGCTCGAGTTGTTCAACGAGCTTGGTATTTAGGTTACAAACGTTTCATCACGAAACAGATGACATCAGTACTGAGTGAAACTTGGTGCGTTGCGGTTAGTAAAAGTCGATGAATATCCGTCTTTATACACGATAATGTGACGACCTTTCGGTGTGAAACCTGATTGGCAATTACTTGTTACAGTTAGCCTCTTGTTTCGAAACCTAACTGGTCTTGTTGCCCCTGACCTGAAATCTGATTGGTTACTTACTAGTGCTACTGGACTTCGAACAAGTCGGTTATACTTCTTTTGTCTTGACAGTTGATTGGTTGCTGACTGTCAGCATTTGACGAGTACATACTGGTCGGTTCAGTGGCACGTTGATATATAGCAACGGTTCCACTTGTGTCTCTCCAGGTTCTTTCCTCAAACGGGTTCGCGGATTTTGTCCAATTCGATGTAGTTGTTTATAAAAACGAGTTGACGAATGATAGGTTTCCATACATTATCAAGCGTGTTTGGTGCTTGCTCGGACAAAGGTTTCTGAAGCGCCCATATTGTGTCCAGTTTGATAGTCAAGCACAGAGACCAATGAAAAATGAACGTGTCTCTTGATGTGATTTGATTTGGTTTACGTTCACGTAGCCGCGTAGATAGCTTTCGCAGTCATTGCAGTTGTTTTTAGTACATCACGTTAGCTATATCTGCAGATTTGAGTTCTTCTTTGGACTTCAGAGTATTTTTCGTAAAGTAGCGGTTATGTTATGCGTTGTCGTGATGCCGTGAATTCGAAGGAGTCATGCAATCATTTCGGATAAGTATATGATAGATGAAAGCGTAGTTCGTTTTGTTGACTGTTTTGCGAGGTTTGAATTTCTCTCCTTTTGCAGCAGATTGCGCCCGACGAAACTTCGCGGATATCCATTGTGAAGAAACAGCCGGTAAAAGTACCTTTCTGATTACGTTATCATGTTTGATGATAGAACGGTTGTACCCTAAACGTACGCTCGGCATAAAACGGAACACCAAAAAATTGCGGAAACAGACACAACTTAGGATTTTACTTGGCTTTGTTCATATTGAATACTGCAGAATGACGAACAAAAAACACTTTGATATAACAGATAACTAAAAAGTTGATATTGGTAAAACTGTGGAATGGTTTGCAAAATAAACAACTAAAGTTATTCAAACTGGTGAACTGTATACATTTCATTTACAATCAGCAGTCGTGAGTGCATAGACGAACCAAATATGTACGGTTCAGGAAACTAGGAAAACGAGCAAAGAAAGATAAGTTTGAGGCGTACCAGCCGGAAATGACAGTCAGTAGCACGGGAAGTTAGCCTGTTGCATCAACAATCACTACGCGCACAACACAGGCTAGTAGGTTTTCAGTAAACGGGGTTCTCGAGTTGCCGGCGATCGACATAGTTTGAGCCCCAGTTGAATTAAGCTGCATCCATCTGCTGAACTACTTCGAGATGCGCTCATCAGTCCGTAATGATGACAACCGTTCCGTTCTGCTGACGTAACTATTGTTACTAAATAACACGAGAAGTAGACAGATCAAATGAATATTGTAGTTGGGTAAGAATGCTCATTTTTCTGGCAGACTGTATGAACCATAGCGTCGGATACGTACGTCTCATCGGGGAGGTTATTTTGCCACCAATACTCCCAGCTAAAATATTCCCTTTCCCTAAGTTTGAATAGGAAATCGGTCTGTCCGATCGTCTACTGGAAACAATAAATTCCTCCAGGTATCCGTTGGGCATCAGAATCTCTTTGGCAAACACAAATTTCTTCTGTCTTACTTATGCAATTTACAGTGAAAACAAGTTAAACCTATCTAACCATACTTGTTCTGTTGTTATTTATGAACCACAGATGGTCCGTATATCTTGCATACACGACTACTGAGGATAGAAGAAATGCGTACATCTCGTAATACATCCCTTACCCGTATGGTGATTTGGAGTAAAGTGGCTGAATGTGTCACATAGACTTTGCAGTTTTGTTGAAAATGAATCGGATTACGGGTTGGGAACATGACGTTTGCAACTACGCAACATACTGGGTCACAAATATTCTGTACATATAAAGACGAGATTGCACGGTGTGACTGGGGCATAAACCAATTGCTGCACGATTAGTGATCGGCGCTGCTGTAATTACACTATTATGAATGCCAGAATGAAACTAAAACCTGCGAACAAAAACTACTTGGTTACGACTAGCGTCAACGATATTCAAGTTGAAAGAATTAGAGTAAACACTAACCGCATGGTGGGATCAACAAGGCTGTATAAGGTTAGTTGAAGCAAAAAAACTGTGTTTAATCACAAACATCTTTCCACGGCTTGCTGACAGATGGCTGTAAAATACGTTAGATAGATCATCTGGAAGGTGCCCTTATGTCAAGCATTACTTAATAGTAATATTAGTGAACAGTAAGACACAATCGGGAAATGATGACGATCCTTGAACTCCAGGAAGCACGCGACCGAAGTCGCGTCTGTGCGAAGTGTTTTATCGAGAGAAAAGATGCGTTTGCAACATTTCTGGCAAATTCATGGATGGAGACAGAAAATAAATTACACTTGGCAACCACAAGTGAATCCTACGCATACCCTACACTTGCTGTCTCGATCGAGTGAATTCACTGGCCAATCAATATGCACACGATTGCTAGCTTAGAACATAAAGAAAAGATTGACCACGAACGACTCAGCTTTGTGTGCGTGTACTAAAGAAGACGATAATGCTAGGAAACATTGATATACATTACTCACTTCCGAAGAATTGAGCATGGCACACATAGCTTCCGCTTCTCCCGGACTTTGCACCCAAGGAACACCTAATGCACTGAGGAGAACGCAACACTGGGCAAAAGTAGGCAAAGAGAAAAAACGGAAAGGAAACGATGAAAATAGATAGCAGTTAAATTAAATTTATTGTTACTGTAAAATGAAACGCTCGCGTATTCGCGATTCGTAATCAAAACGTACGCTAATGAAGTGTCCTCGCAACATTGAAAACACCGAATACACAGTAAGGTTATTGGGCAGTGTAAAGCTTTCAACCCTCTGTGTGGTTTCGTAGCTCCGCTGGTAGGGCACATGCTACGTAACGGCGTGTAGTTTTCGTTTCTGGCTCGAATCGTGTCAAAGACTAGATATACCACAAATGGGCCGCCTTATAATCAGCAAAGTTGGCATACGGTACACCAATGATATATTGCGGAAGATAAGAACAGCAAAGAGGAAACTGAACAGAACAGAAGTGAGGAGAAGGCCGATTTTGAAATTAGCAGTCACTTTCTGACCACATAAGATTAAATGCATTAATCCAGTAACTTGCTACACCAATAGATTGTTAACTAGTATACTGAAGTGACTGAGCTGCGTCAATTTCGATGATGAACTAAACGATAGTTTATTTGGAGCTCGTTTATCCCGGATGTTCTTGCATTAGTTCGTGACTAAGTATGTCGTGAAGCAACAATTACCTTAGAGATGTTCAACGCAAAAATTTACCCCTAATTCAATAAGAAAAGACTCCATGAAAATCAAGTGGAAAGCGTTTAAAAGAGTGAATTGATAGTGGTGGAGAAGATGAAGTAAGCGAACTGGTCATCACGGTTGAGAAGACTTTGAATCAGCCCATAAGCTGCCCTGCCGTTCACTACCTCGCGACACTACGGGCTACAAAGGGACTACTGTAAGAAGTATTTAAGGCGATCAGGACAATTCTGGTAAGAGCTGCAGGACGCCTGTTTCTACAAGCACAAAGACCATTGCCAACCGAGTACACATATCTCAAAAGGTGAAAGATGGTCAAACCGTTCACATACCAACTGCATAGTCAATGGAGTTTCACTTGCACCGTATTCTCAATGTAAAATACCAGTCCAACAGTGTCATATAGACACCCTCATGGAAGTACCATAAAAAGTACCATTAACTGACAAAGTCATGAGTGAACTGGAGCATAACAAGTCGCGCGCACAGAGAGACCACGTTTATATCGTTACCATGTAGATGGGACACATCCTCCAGTGAACAAAAGGTTAAACGTTCATTTCGGTTCAACAAAATCCGCGTCATGATGCATTTTGCATCAAAAGCAAAGACGAACAACGGCTTTCTGAATGTACCGATAGCTCAGGACACGGGAAAGACCACTATGAAGAAAGACAAGAGTGCCAGTAGGCAAACTATCATAGCTTCGTACTATACCAACGAAACAGAAACATAATGTAACGATTACTAAGTAGGGCAAAGAAAGTTTGTTTCCAATCCTTCATCGATATCAATGGGGAGAAAATGGTCAATCCGATTTATTCATCCGAAAGAACTTGACACGCAGAACCAATAAATCGAGCATACCCATAGCAGATCAAAAAGATTATCTTTATCAGTCAGTCGTTTACAGGTGACCAGATAGCGGAGTTCTTCGATCGACGACTGGAAAGGACAGCAAATCGAACATTCCCTGTTGCCAGGGTGCGATTCAGTTTCACATTCTAGAACACCAGTACTCCTGCTGAAAGACAATGATGTAATCCGTATCCAAAACATGCCTGCTTCCTCCACCTCGTGCTGTTGTACGGCAGATTGTATTACGCTCATTATCAGACAGTTATCAAAACGAGTGGAGGAAGAACACCAGACCTTGTTGTGAAATGGACCTATCAAATCGACCGACGGTTTTAATACTGCTCACCTGGTTAAGACGAACCACTACATTGACCCCATATGTTCGATCGGCATCACCTATCGTGAACTTAGAAACCAATTCAAATTAATCCAACAGCATCGTCTAATGACAGTTGAAGCTATCACAATAACTGTATTTGGTCCAACGCTACGTTTAGAATGGAGTTCGTCCAATTACTAAATATTTATGGCATCAAAGCGGCGAATCGTCATTGAAGCTAACACAAACATTGTCATTTCTCAAAAGCACGAGTTATTGAGTTACGCTCAATCACTTGATAACAACCGGCTAAGTACGTGACTCACTGACTGTAAACTAGATAAGTAAATCAACCAGAATGATCAGTATCCGTTTCATAACTCATGGACACGTAAAGGGCTAGTGAGAATGTTTCGAAAACCTGAGTCTGGCAAACCGACTTTGTTCTTTGGGGACTTTGCGAGAAGTGTTGAATAAGTGCGCAAGCATAAACACCATGAGTATGACCAACGATATCCAACTTTGTCGGGCAGCAACTAATCGGCAACGGGTGCCAACTTTGCCGATCCAGACTGCAGCGTTTGCGATCTCAAGCAAATATATGTAACCCGAAAAAACCCTTGTTTTAGTGGTCCGACAATGAACATACCTAAAGAGTTTTACGTGAATTCACACCACCACATATGGCCCACAGAAATGCACCGCATATCACACAAGAGTCCGGGTGGATTAAAATCAGGTTACCAACGTCTAATTTCGATTGGATGAATCGTGTGCAGCACGTCTCGCATGTAATGATTTGCCGGTTTTATACAACTGGCTCCGATTGCCAAATGTGAGGTCGTTATGCTAACTCGGTTAACACTGGGAAAGAAGTACAGAGACAAACAATAGAATGCCTGACATTTGTGATATCATTCAAGTGAAGATAACCTTTCTTAAAAAAAACTGAATTCACGCAATGAGTCCACCAAACAGAACGTGGATATACTGATTCGATGGTTTCATCATCTGAACAAAACATGACCACCGATCATCTCGTACCAGAAGTCTGGCTTTCACCTTGACAGCAGTGATCAAGTTGGCAGAAAAAATACGGTCATCAAGTAGGCCATGCACATGGCAGCAAGCAGCTACACGAATCTAAACAAGGTAGAACGATTTTAGTCATAATAAGTCAAACACTCAGGTTCCACAAATAGTGACAGCTAAAATATGTGTTCATAATTAAAGGCTAAATGATCATTTACCTCACCAGAAATCTTTGCAAATCGTCGACGTTGAACAAGAACAGACGGGTCAACCAACAGGTTCGATCTGAAATTTCCGTGATTTTTGGCGGAACCGGGGGAGATAGGTGAACGAAAAAGTGTCACTCAAGGCGGAAGAGAACAAGAACACACCACTCAAAAGAAATGTGGCGGGGTTTATGATATAAACTTTAACCAATATAAACAGAAAAATCAGTGCATTAAAAAAACAGCAATTTCTTAATTGTTTGTGCGTGCGTGTGATAATATGCTTATGCCAGGAGGACCAAACTATGGCAAGCAGGACAGCTGTAATGGATTTGCGGAATCGCCATTCTCTTACAGTTATGCCACTTTTTTGAAGTCATAAAAAACACAATGTTGATAACAAGCCTGTCTTGAGTGATGTTCTATCGGGCTAGGCACACTAGGTGCATAGCGTAACTACACAAGCCAATCATTAAGGGGACCTGGACCGTTATTAATGGGACATTTTGTGTAGTCAAACTGCAAGTCCAATTCGGTTTTGCGTTCAAGTCCAGGGAAGAAAGTGCTTGCTGTTGTAGCCACATACAGTCCCGTTAGATTTGTTGCATTGGCTGCGCGACCAAACGGCTATCGGGTTGTCAGCGGTACCTAGCATGACCCAAGAAAGGAATAACGAAACCACTAAAGGTGCTGAATTAGCGCATCTGGCGGATTCTACTGTGTGCCAATTTGACTGATGCATATCCCTCAGCTTACAAAATAAAGGCCACAGTGGTATGTGGAAATCTGGGCAAAGCCGAAAACCCTGGAATCTGCTTGCATAATCCATCCCTGTGCATCTAAAAATGTTTCGTTCGAACATTACAATCAACTTGACTAACCACTATTGTGCAAACGGGTCGAGACCCACTATTTAAACGATATCTTCACTGCTATCTGACAATGATGTTTGATTCTATCAACACATCCTTTTTCTGCATAGTCTTCTAGGGTTCGGTTTGTAAAACTGATATGAATGTGATGTTGCTGAGGTGATGATGAGGTACTGAAACCAAACCTACTTGCTGTAATTTGTTTTCACGGTAGCTGTGCAGCCTTCACTCCATTTCGTGTAGTCCGTAGACTTTAAACACAAGATTAAGAGAGGGTTAGGAAATAATGAAAAATAAAGCGTAATGTCCGTTGCACGGAAGACCCTACTTGGAATATCGAGCGGACCATTCTTTAAATTTCTTCCTGCCTGTTGTTCTCCTGACTGCATCGTCCACATGGTATTTGTCTAACTGATCATGTTTACCATTCTCATAAACTGACATACCATGTAAGTGATAACGTCCGAAAGTGTATCCTTCAAGGTCATCTTCATCCGTTGTTGGGCAGAAGGGACGCTTGAACCGTGATAAATGAGGACTGAATATGGTGCCAGACAGTCTGGATGATACAATCTGGACCAGACAACGTGGGGTCCTTAGATGCATGTGATTAAAGTAGTAATGACGGGAACTTAGAATGTTTAAGTTGAAAACCTGAACTGTTTTCGCTGACGTGGGTATTTTTTTTAAAAAAATCAAGGGTCTAAAACCAGAACGAACTTTCAGACACAGGTTACCCAGCAAAGCAATGAAGACTTCCTAATACACGTTGAGCCACACAAGTTTTAGAAAGGCGAACATGAACCACATTCAAAACATACATGGCGTAAGAAATCCAATCACCTCGCAATTTCTGTTCGACATAGTAAAGAACGGTATCTGAAATTGCAGGGATTGATTTACCTGAAATTCTGTCGTTTCCCTATAGTTGTGGCTTTCAAAGCTGGTGCCACCCCATCGATTACCATCACTGGTAGCGTATTTTGACGCAAAAGGTTCAAAGTGCGGAAGAAAAGATTCCTGTGAAACGGCCAGTAAAACAAGGACAATTGTGAATTAAGCAAAATGACAAACATGGTTATAAAAGTAAGCAACTAACAGATACGCCGTTTGCTTAAAATAAACCTGTCGGCAGGGAAAGTCGGACGCGTGATTCCTACAGTAAAGCTCTGATAATGGGAAAAGGGGTTCCATGATTTCTAGGACACTTATCGGCCTGTTACGTTAGGGACGGTGATCCAAAGTCTGTTTAAGCGTAAAGATACGATCGATGTAGCCGACGCCAGGGTGAATCTAAGCTTGCTCCTGGTGGATGTGTCATTCGTGCGCTGCCTTTAGTCCACAAAACATAATGGTGACACGCAGTTTCGATGCCATATGAATTCGGTTAATAAAACACCTGCTCTCTATCTAGAGTTCTAGAGATGGCGACTAACCGGGTTCACTTACGGATAACTACATTGGTTGTATGAATTCGTTTGATCATGCAGCAGGAAGGATTAATGAAATAGGCAGGAGAGCGACAAAGCGATCTCGTGGATTCCAGTTGATCTTGCTGCAGCATTAATCTATCTGGTTATGACCAGATGCTGTTCACAACGTTTAGACAAAACGGTACTGACAGGTTGGACGGACACCTATGGATTAAACTCATTTTTTCTCCCCTTACTTCTCAATATCAGAAATTCACCAGTTTTCTTTGTATGCCCCGTTACATGAATGTGCAGCAATAAGGGAGTGGCAACTATCATCCATGTATCGCTGACAACTGTGAAAGCAGGAACCACAGAGTTAGTCACTGAAGCAACTGCAGACGATGAATATTTAATCCGCTGATGAGACCATTGTATGTAGCACGAAGAAATGCTGGGCTAGTGAAACAAGCACCGATGCCAACACAAGCATATTCAGCAAGAATCTTAAAAAATAGTACTGTGGATCGGAGCGTCATTCGCCAAGGTAGTGTACAAGAGTCAAGTTTTTAGTTTTCACACTACAAATGGCTTTCTATAGCGAGACATTAGGTCACATATGGATTGAAGATTACCAAACTTAAAACGTCCAGACAGGAGCAGTTCCGATAGCCAGGGGTCAATAAAATCAGTAATCGACATTGCTACCACTCGGAAAGTACAGGCTCAATTAACGGTTTGATGAGCAATTGGTAGTCTCTCTGAACAAAGCGCTCGTTGCCCTTCTGAGATGAACCAAATCGTGCACCAAACCCTGCACATGTATCCAGGATGTCCGAAGGACGTTCACTCGTTGTTACTAAACTGTATGCCACAGATCAATCATACTGGCGGCTGGATAAAGTGAACGCTGGAATCCTTGTGATTCAATGAATTTAGCTAATAGACAACAGAACTCTCATTCGGAACACTTTTTTTCGCCAGCCCATTTCGGAAAAACAACTAGAGTAGAGCTTCAACCTTGTCAGAACTCGTTGCAGCCATCGACGGGTCTTATGAACGGCAAAACTCGAATCATGCGCTCCTCCTCGAAATGAGCTAGCTCAAGAAGTCTAATTTATTGCAAAGATCACATTCGAATGTGAATGATTTCTAATTTGCACTAATGCTTACCGGTAGAAGAAAAATCATGTTGAAAACCGGACATTACCTGGTGGGCTATTCTCCAGGACAGGTTCCAGGAGGATTAATACAATTCAGTAGATGAGAATAACTGTCTGGACCTTTTTATGCGAAAAAGGAACGTGTAAGTTCAGTGGTACACATAAATCCAAAGCAGTTCAACTTGGGGCTGAAATGAAGACAGTTTTCACATCACCACAACTTCGAACTCAACCATCGTCCGAATCGTAACAGGGCTACGAAAATGATAATCCGTTTGAAATAGTAGAACCTTTGCCGTTCCCATCCCCGTGGCCGAAGTCAGGGTAAACAAAAAAAACTGAAGTGGATCGTACTCACCTTGAAAAACTGTTAGCATGAACGTTACACATCTATTTTTGGCATCACGAGGTGCCGGCTGTCATGTGACAAACTAAGTCACATATGAGGGTTAGATGAAATTATCAGGCTGTTCAAGCCTTACACAGTACCAGCGGTTGGGAGATACCGGAGAACACACCCACAACTGTGAGGTTCAAAGTCATTGTTGTTGGAACTCAGCTAACTGTGGCAATGACGATAGTAAAGAGCGGAACAAATCGCAGCTAGAGTAATGCGACTTATCAGTTGGAAACTGAAGGATGTGAAACATGGGACAGCAACATAACCAATCGCGATCACAAAAACTAGACTCCCCGAAAAAACTGTAAGACTCCACATATTTAAATGATATAATTTTTGGGGAGACCTAATTACGAAAAATCCGGACTTCAGCTAGATGCGAACCAGTGACAGAAGCGAAATTCCCAGAAGCGGCAAGCGTTCTGCCAGCTCAGTTAGGAGGAGGCGCTGGAAGATCAGAGCTTCCATATTTGGATTCAGTTACCTACCCAACCCACTGTGTCATGTAATCCATGAAGTGATCCGGCAGATTGATTGGTCAAACAGGTTTTCTTAACGTTGGAATCTACCAACGGCACGGATGAACATCAAAATCGTATTGCTGATAAGTCATGTGGTAGATTTGATAATTGTGGGGAACCAATCGCGAAATATCCGGACCTCAGAGAGATTCGAACGAGCGACAGAAACACCATGCCTGAACGCGGCAAGCGCTCTACCAGACTGAGCTACGAAGCCACGCCAGAAGCTTAAAAATTTCACATCTGGACTCAGCCCGTTTTTGGTTACTTGTTTGAATCCACCCATAGTCCAAATTTTTCGCAATTAGGTCTCCTATAAAATTATCAAATCTGCCACAACACCTATCAGTAATATAATTTTAATTTTCTTTCCTTTCAGGCACATAAAGAACCTTTGGCTAAGTCGACAGAGCTGTATTCTGCAACAATTTGACGCGAAAATGCACTACCCAAAACACTTCACCGCCAAACTTCCGGTGGTGAATGCACGAAGTGAATTGTCCTTTTGTATCTTAAACGGTGCTCGCCAAGGTTACCCGATCTCCAATTTTCTGTTTATTTGGCAACACCCTCGTAAACACCCTGACGGATTACCAACAATGAAACATAGAACACCTTCGTGACCAAATTTCTGATCTGGAGAACGCTGACGATAACACCTTGGTATGCGGCGTCATACATACACTGCTAGACGTCCCCGACAAGCAAGCCATGTCAACTCGTCGCTTCAATCAGCACTTCGCCGAAGTGTAAGATTATAGTGCAAGGCTGGAGGGAGCCTCAGCTCGATAACGGTACGATGAAGGTGACTGGTAGACGTACTTATCTGGATAGTTGTATCAGTTCATATAGATTGTCGGATGAGATCAGAAGCCGAGTACCGAAAGGAAGAGTGGTAGTTATGAACCTCTGCTAACAAAGCGTTGTTGTGACATTAGTTTTTCACTGATGGATGAACGATATAATTCAGTAAGCGCTGTCTTTTTTATGATTGTGCAGCTTGGTATGTTCGTGTGGATGGCACTCAAAATCGTCCGTTCTCGATGAGACGCCTTAATGACATTGCTGGAGGAAGCGAATAAATAAAAGTAGTGATTGCCCGCATGTTAATAGAATATGTCTATTTAATTTATCAATAAATGCGTTAATCGAGCTGCGCGGGTTTCGTTGGCTCTAACAAGTTTTCAAACGGTACTTCATAGCTTACCGAGACACGTGCATTTCGAACAAATCGGGTTAAGCTGGGGAGAGTAATCAACTGACCAATGCATAACGTGGGTTTGAGGGTGAAGAGACTAACGTTAGGGCTTGGATCTGTGAGGCTCTGAAGACTTTATAGCCGAGGCTTCAGCGTCACCAGAAACCCTGAGAGAGAAGCGCTTGAATCGACAGTTATCTAGAGGTGAGCTCAAATGGATAACGGTGCTAGAATCGTAGACTCGCGTCTCCGACACGCAGCACATCAAGCTCCAGACTTGAGAGAGTACTAGCCAGAGCAGCTTGCTGACCGACTTGTCGGAGAGTGCGGACATTGAAGGCGCCAATGTTTACCGGTTGTCTTGGCCTTAGAAAACAATTATCGCCCGAAGGCACATGGAAGGCGGAAGAAAATGGGGGTAAAACAGTAGGAGAAGGTCGTATTGGGTTAATAATGTCACTGTCGGGAGAACGATAACTTCTGATACTTCCCGGTCGTTTATGCCGCGGAAGGGGGTTGACTTGAGGGACCCCACCCCGAGTCTCTGACTCAAAAGTCTGACCTGCGAGACAACAGGATACAGGGTTTTCTTGGGGGACCCCGGAGCCAATGACTCAAAAGTCTGACTCACTTGGCAGTGAGGGGCTTGCCTAGCCCGAGGGCGCAGTGAATAAGACATGGATGTCTGATTCTCAGCACTGCTGCGCGCAGTGGATGTATTCAAAGCTACATCGGGCTTGTCAGTGATAGATGTTTTTCGACCGTATTGGATAATACGCCGGCGGTCACGGTCAACCGTTGGGCGATCGGAGTGCTCTTTGTTTGAGGGTACCTTTTCTAACCCCCTTCTTCCTGATACGGAAGACAGCAGTGCCGCAACTATAAAAATAGTTCTGCTGTATGCCCATAGGATCGTGCCTCACTACCTAAGCACTCCTACGCGGTCAGTAGTGCGACATACAATCCTATGAGTGTAACTGCTTTTCGTCTGGCTGCTCCCCTTTGGCCTGTCTGACAGGGTTGAACCTGGAAGGACCGGAGTCCTAGTCAGCATAGCCCGCCGGATCGAAACAGCACACAAGCCCGACCACCTCGTCAAGGTAGCAGCATAGGTCGGGATTGCAGCATAGGTCGGGAGGTAGCAGCATAGGTTGGTATCATCCGAACAGCTGTCTGTTGGAGCGTACGCCGATATAATGAATACACAACGTCTTTCTGATTTGCGTCGACAGACTTTTACCGATGTATTGAGTCTGACAGCGCACAAGCGACTGTTCACTGGGGATCCAATCGAGCAAACATTGCTCTGCTCTGGAACTCAGTGCGATTCCCACTCCAGCTTGACCGCGAGATTCAGCTTCGGCGTCACATGAGAGAAGCGCTTGAATCGACAGTTATCTAGAGGTGAGCTCAAGTGGATAACGGTGCTAGAATCGTAGACTCGCGTCTCCGACACGCAGCACACATCAAGCTCCAGACTTGAGAGAGTACTAGCCAGAGCAGCTTGCTGACCGACTTGTCGGAGAGTGCGGACATTGAAGGCGCCAATGTTTACCGGTTGTCTTGGTGTACCTGTCCTAAACGCGACCTTAGACGCCCAAGGATGGGAAAGAAAGGGAGAGATAAAAAAGTAGGCGAGAAACGTCGTATATGGGTTTAATATAGGTGCACTGTGCGGAGAACGAGAACTTCTCGAGCATACTTCTCGGTCGCCCTATGCCGGCAAGAGGAGACGATCTCTGAGGAGCACGCTCGCGTCTCTGACTCAAAAGTCTGACCTGTGTCGAAGACATCAGGATCAGCAGGTTTGACCTATGTGGGCACTCCCACCGGAGCCAATGACTCAAAAGTCTAGATATTCTCGCATGGGCTGTAGCCGAGGGCGCAGTGATACTACATGGGATTTTACGCACTGCTGCGCGCAGTCGACGTAATCGAGAATACTGGCTTGTGGTGTTTTTCGCGTATTGGATAATCCGCGGGTCACTACGCCTCGTTGGGTGCGACGAGTCTCTTGTTGAGTGGACTACTCTTAACCACTTTCTCGAAACTAAGTCGCAGTGCCGCAACTATAAAAATAGTTCTGCTGTTTCGATCGTGCCTCACGCCGCACTCTACGGTGCAGTAGTGCCACTAATCCTATGTGTAACTGCTTTTCGTCTGGCTGCTCCCTTTGGCCTGTCTGACAGGGTTGAACCTGGAAGGACCGGAGTCCTAGTCAGCATAGCCCGCCGGATCGAAACAGCACACAAGCCCGACCACCTCGTCAAGGTAGCAGTATAGGTCGGGAGCCGAGGCACCGGGGACAGTTGCCACTTGCGACCAGAGATTTTGG
Source organism: Paragonimus kellicotti (assembly GCA_014220965.1). Taxonomy (NCBI): domain Eukaryota; kingdom Metazoa; phylum Platyhelminthes; class Trematoda; order Plagiorchiida; family Troglotrematidae; genus Paragonimus; species Paragonimus kellicotti. The sequence continues at coordinate 6,975 of LOND01000954.1, read as the reverse complement.
AAACAGGACAGAATCGAAATCCATTGCAGTCATGTCATAAAAATACCTTTCTCATATGCTTTTATGAGTTTTTCTTGCGTTTTTTTTTACATTATTTGCCGTAGCACCCAGGCTTATTATGTTAGAATAAGATTGTAACATATATATATATATATATATAAAGTTGATAAGAACGATTTTTGCAACCAACAAAGAAAACATTCTGGAAAGCAATAAGGTGGACTTTGCCAGAAAAATCCATGAAATGGGAAAATAAACGCGATGAAATAATACCTTATGCAACGCAGTTCTGTAAACGAAGAGTGCAACCCGTTTCGACCGTTTCGACTCAGCACCTAGATAATCGAATAAGACTCGAATAAGATTCCACACCAACGTATACTAAGTAAGATAATGAACTCCATACGCCTTCTATAGGCTTGAGAATAAGATCCTGGGCCGTTAAATCCTAAACCTTCATGATACAAGACACGTAGTACGGTGTTATCTTGTTGGAAGATAACAATCTCTTGCCAAATTGAAGAAATGAAGAACAACAGGAGGTGTTCTGAAGCCTGAGTGCGAACCACAGTTCTGATAACCATCTACGACTAGCACATCCATTCCAAAACGTTAAAACTCCACCGATACGAATACTGAATTCCCACCACTAATGCACCTACTAAAGCACACTTCACACCCCGAAGACCATGACACCAGGACTTCTATACATCATGTCTAAACACCACTGAAGTGAAGAAATCACCACCAATGAGTTCGCGGGAAATGATTCAAGCTGATAAGAACCGATGCTATGTCCACTGCTGAGTCACGAGTGCAATTTAATTCACTTTCCCACACAGCATTGTCCAGAGCTTATTGTCCGGTTCCTATTGATATACTTGAAACAACCAACAAGGTGAGATTCAATACACTTCTCAGTGCAGTAAAAATTAATGACGACCTCTGCCTCCACAAAGTTATTTTACCTCCTCTTCGACTCATCTGCAGGATGTTTTTGATCTTTTGGAATAGCATGCGACTGCATCTCTCGACCTCTGGAGTCCTCTGGAAACCAGTCGAGTATTTACAAGCATCTGTTCGAATACTGAAATACCCCAGACTTTTGAATTAGTCATGACGACGTGTTTAAAGTAAACGCAAAAGGAAGTGCTAGTTACAGTGGGTTTGGCAACATGACAATAAATGCATATTCAGGCCAGCGACAAATCAACTTGGTAATTACAGCGTTGTTTGTTATGTAGTGCGCGTTCGTCTATCAAGGTACTAGCCG
>LOND01000953.1:50773-73320 GCA_014220965.1 Paragonimus kellicotti | reverse complement strand
TCCAGAACAACTAGTTTTTATTCTTGCTAGACCTTCACACAAAGGTAAACTCCCTATCCAGATACCAACCGCAAAATGGCATTTCTTAAATTGATAATAACTGTGGCTGTCCCCTACATTGTTAAAAAATGTTGTGCCATAAGTACTGTCCTGTGACTTACGTTCAGTTGGCTATCCACGCTTGATTTACTGAGTTGAAAATTCGCATCTCTAGTTTCGTACACGTTTCAATGAGATGAAGTGACCTTGACGTCACAAGTGACCTCGCACAGTGCAGTAAGCACTCATTAAAACAACTGTATACTTACTGGTAATATTAATTGTAAGTGGGAACTGTTGTTTCGAAAATGACAGCCTATTGTTTATCCATTTTGAAAAGTCGGCATAAGCGTCTTCAACAAGCAAGGCGTGGTAGATATCCTTCAGCTTTTCTGTGTCAAAAATCAGACGCAAATGGGCAAGCGTTTCTGTGACATGTTCCGAAAAGCACCTGTTAGCATACACGAATAGAGTCATCATTCAAAGTGGATTGAAATAACCTTTCGTCGCATCACACGCAGCATGAACGGATGGATTAGGTAAACAGATTGATTAGCTTTGTGACTCACTTTAGAGTGAGATGGTATATATTTCAGGGTGACAGGCTATACAAGATTTTTCCCCATTCCGTAAACATTGGACAGACTTTCTGTGAATGCGTCCACTTTCTATTTTGAAGATGGAAATACTTAGTTGAAAGAGTATAGCCCTTAAGGAAATTTTGACACGTCCTACTGGACCACACGGACGAAATGGCCAATAGAGAAGAGAAAAATCATCTTACAATTGAGCAAGCCTTGACCTTGGATAGAGGACTGCACCAATTTATTTAATTGTTAACATTTTATCCACGGTATTTAATTTGCACACATGCAACATAAGTTCAGTATTGCAAGATAGGGATTACGGAAATCCCTGTTGAAATATTTGAATTAACATTGAACGCGCTTGTGTTTTGACAATTTGTATTTTGTAAGTGCTGAGAGGGTGAGCTGGAAATTTTTATACTGCTGGCGCATAATCTTGACATCACCCTCTCCATAACGAACGCTTCTCATAGGGGTTCATTTTCTGTTGATCACGGATGTGTTTCCTCTGTAACAGAAATACCGTCGTGAATAAAAAAATGTCTTCATTATTCCTTGCATACCTCTGTCTCTTATATGGCCTGGACATATGCCACAATAACCAGCCTTGAAGACCTTAACAATCTAGTTTGACCTGTGTTTAAAAGTGTGTAGTTATTCTCTCATCACCTGATGATCAGTCAAAAGTTAACAATGAACGAGGGATTATTTTCATTGGCAGAAGTAACGATAACAAACAAATTCCTCCTGTTATTAGCGTGTAATTAGGCTGTTGTCACACGCATGGTTGATCGATTTAAACGTTTTAAGCCGGTTTGGGTTTGAACAAAATATATATCAAAGCGCAGTTTTTACATTCAGATAGATCGTTCAACGAACTCCTCCCAAAATGAATGACACACACAAGTAACGCTGACTAATAGTGCATACCCTTTCTCACCAGGCAAGATTTAAACGTGGTCCATGTGCTTGTAAAACGAGTCTGTTTACCTCATATTCAACCTCAGAGCTGTATTCGTGTGTGACCGTTTGAGCTAAATTCATATGGCTGAACGCCTATGACAATATCAAAAAAAACATTAGAACATCTGATAACTAATTTGATAGACCGGACTCGACGCTGGGTTCAGTTGATATAATTTGCACGCTGCAGATCTAACTGTTTTATCAAAATTTGTTGTTTGTATTTACAGGTTGACGTAACATCCATTCAGCCTAGTAACTGTGCATGTTCTGATAATGAATCAAAAGTAACTGAACCCAACCAATGTGTGTGCTCCATGTCTAACACATTCCTCATGAGCGAGTTTCTAGAGGTACAGCCTCGAATGTTCGGAAAACATATATGCTGGTGATCACACATCCTAGATGAAAAACGCCTCTTCGTGTGATCGATGTAAGCTATCACGCAACTACATTGATACTAGTGAATTAAGTTTGACTTGGTGAAAGAGGCATTTTATCCGTGAAACGGGGAAAGGGAGTGTTCGGTTAAAAGAAACAATGGTTGAAACTGTGAGGATACGTCAGTTGGAACTGAAACGCCTACCTGACGCTCTTCTCAACAGAAAATTTCATCACTATTGTGAGGTGCCAACCACCATGCTTCTCATTGCAGCAGGTACATAGTTAGACAGTACTGTGCATTTGTACTACATAGGTGTTAGGGTGTCCATTTTCTCCCGTCCAAACCGCTCCCTTCCAATCAGAATGGGCGGAACTGTCCAGAACAGTCGAGAGGTAACCTTGGCTATTTTTTACCTGTCCGACCTTTATTCCGCTATGCTCATTGGTGGCTTAGTGACCTTAACTATTATTTTCGGTAACTGTCCTTCGATTTTCTGATTCGAGAATGTTTGTAGGTCGCTATGCACCATATAAATACTTGTAATTTTCTCCTTGTCGCACACGTTGTTGGAAGTGGAACAAAGCTGCTTTTTGCACCCGTCTTTTGGTTCTGTCTTGGGAGCAAATTACGGGGACAGTCGCGGTATTTTCGGGACCAAGATTTTCCGTGTTAATTAGTACGAGGAAGGAAATCCGATTTCTATCAAGCGCATTACTATATCGTGGACGAACCAGCGTATTCTTTCTGGAGTTTACAACAATATGCTACTGAAGTGAGCTTACATTGACCACAGGTATTAGTAGAAAATAGGCCCTCCATTAAACTGTTCTGTTACCGGATTATGAAGACATCCAGGAAAGGCGATTCTTTGCAACTCATCTATTTAAATCATGAGAGAGGTGTATGGATGTTAAGTGTCTTGTATTTTGCCGTAAAGTGCAGTTGAACTTAATTATTAAACGATTCTAAGTCATTTCTATATAGCCAGGATTTCAGTAGTGTAGTGGCTAAATAAAGTGTCATGGAATCGGATGCCTCGGACAACTAAAGTCGGTAGTTTGCAAAACAACATGAATTAATGTTTTAAACTGTGACTGCATATGATTTATTGAACTTACTCCGCTTAATATATCTTGAACCAACCACATATAGCCAAATGTTTTTGGCCTTTCGAAGTGTGGTTGCCACTTCAGCTGTTCGCCAGACTTCATCACTGTGGAGTTGGTATCCACCACTATTACGGAGAAATTCAGAGTAAAACAATGTCTCACATGAAAATAGTCAACAAATAAGCACATTCTCAGGGTATGTTTTGTGCGTTAGTTTTGAGCAACAGACAGCGTGTGGAGAGATTCAATAAAGTTGTATCACTTACGCCTTCCTACAGCCTATTTCACTGAGATTCAATGACGCTCTGGATTCGCAATCACTAGCAGTTAAACTTAACAAAATTCCGTATGACATCAGTGATCACTTAACCACATGTATAACAAAATATTCCATCTGTGAGAAGTGTCGTACCGATCGAAGTCAAAAGTCAGCAGATGAGTCAGCTATCCAAACAGACAACTGTATACAATGAACATAAAAAATGTGGACCCATAAATCGGTATATGTTGTTCCAAAACTGTATTCGTTGATTGTTCAAAAAAATGGTTCGATCAGTTCACGACATTTCGAAAATTTTGCTGTTAGGTACACTCTCCGGCATTCTAACTTCATATCCCAGTAGATTACAGGAATTGTCTGAGTTCGTAAGTCGGATCCCATGAATGACATACGAAGCTTGGTCATTGTCGAAGGAATGCTCCTTTTCAAGAGGTCAAAATAGTACTAGGTAGTTGTTCCTTGCTTGACATTTCTATTCAACGTAGTTTGTCGCAATAGATAGACTGAGTGGTTTTATCTTTCAAGTCTGAGTTTAGGATATTCACGGCAATTTTTGTGCAACGTGAAAATTGTTCACTTTAATGAACATCACTCTTAATTTGTATCATTTCAGTTGAGCATTTGTGAATCTAGTTAAGCCGAAAGTGAATGAGAGATGGCCTTGCTATTAGCCATTGGGCGAAACAGTGACTCACAAGAAAGAGTGCAATAGTCTGTTACAGTGTCAGATCAATGAAATTGTCCAGTACGACCATTATTGAACACAAGGGTGCTTGTTGTCATGTTCCTATCTACCTGCGAAAAACATTTTGCATACAGATTATGCCTGTTGGCCATTCATTTTAATACTACTTGGTATCTGAGCAAGCGTGAACGCTTTGAAGAGTATACATCTTGTGGTGTATTTCACTTCCGGAAATCCAACAACAATTCCACTTTTTTCTACTAGACGAGAATTCACCTTATTTTCTTCTCAGTGGCCCATGATGTTTGGCAGTTGCAAATGTCAAATTCATAGTTGTCTTCCCTTTTACCTATCCATAGTAAACGAGACCATTATTGTAGGTTCATCGTACTCCGTTTTGCCTAATTAATACTTGCCCTGTAATGGAATTTCGCGTTTCTAACCTTTAACGAGCTTTCGTGCTAACCAGTCCCTTACAGGCTTTACTGGGATTAATCTTTTACCTCAGCAAGAAACATATTGCTTGTCAAATCAGATAGGCACCTCGGAGGTTAGAACTTGTCAAGGAAGTTGAAATATACAGTGGAATGAAGCCTGTTGATCGCTAAGCGCAGGTGAGCGTGGTTAAACTGACAAATATGACAAGTCGGTTGTGCTTAATGCGCGGTCAGTGAAGTAGTACTCAACACGGTTGGCTCATTAAAAAGTGGCGGAAAATGATATCTCGATCGTGGTAATAATATGCACCACTGATAAGCCCTAAGAAAAACGGGGCTTCAATTTGATGCCCATTTTCAAAATAAGCCGGCTGAAATGTTTGTCTGAATCCATCGTTAAATATAGGGCTATTTTCAGTGTAGATCAGTCAGATCCCGACTACCCATCAGTAAACACGATTCTGACTTCGGTGACCGAAGACTAGTCTGTGATGCGTAGGGGAAAATTTTGGTTTTATACAGATTGAACATCACTTACAATTGGCCGCAGCTATCGCATTCCTACAGACTTTCCAAGTCAGCTCCTTTCGAAAAGAAGCATACTACTCGAGTTCCATTCTTGTTAGAGGTTGTCAGTAGTGCGTATACTCGTCACGGAGAAGACTAGAACTCCGGTCACGCTTTCATGAGGTAACCATGTTCACCGGTGCCCTACGGACCTACACATTAGGCATTAATGAGTCATCATGTATGAACACTCATTTACGTTCACCAGATTAGTGCTAAGATTTTTCTCTCATGTTCTCATGAAGTAACCATGTTAACAACTGTGTTGTCGACATCACATTAGGCACACACTGAATTGTCTTATCTGCAAGCTTGGCCATCTTCGCTCGTAATTACTCAGTTTATCCGAATGTCTTGATGAGAGTTAAAGTTACTCCCTATTAAACCCGGTGAACGACCTCAAGATTTGTACTTTTCATCGAAGTTTTATTTAACCACACGAACAGTAAAATCTTAAAAGATTGTCGAACACTCGTCCCAGATTGAAAATAACTCTTAACTAACCCTACCTTTCATATACAGGTAGATTTCCCGGTTAATTTCTTTCTGCGAGAAGCACCAAACTCGGAGTTCTGTTGATTGGTCTGTCTGTAACTTGCATCCTAGATGGATCCATCTGACAGAACATCAGCGGCCTATCTTTACACCTTTACATTAAGGTCAAGTATAAGTTTCTGTTGTGAACATCTACGATTCTTTAAAAGCATCAAAGTCCGAATGGTATAGTCAGATAGAGGTGTTGTGACCGCAAAGACGCTTGGCCTGCAAATTCGTTTATTGCACGAACTCCCGTACAGGTCATGTTAAACATGGGACCACAAACGTGTACACTCATTTGCACGGCTGACATGCATTCACATACATTGGGTGGCAGTACGTTGTCATTCGCCCTGGTGGCACTTCTCCCATAGCGCGTACACACTATTCCAATAGTCACTTCTGGTCCGTCGTCTTCCTGGCGTTGGGGCTTGCCCTTTGTTCCCGAATGTCGCTTGTGAGTAGTATACTACTCACAACGAAACTGCCTGTTATACAACAGAGGTACAGTCTCAGAAATACTGTAGAACGTCCACAGAGTGACAGTAACGAAATCAGGTATGACTCACTAATTAGGAGCACAACATCAGGAGACATGAAGTCTCACCTTGATAAAATCTAAGTCTTTCTCCACTCAAAAATTAACATTGTATTGTCCTAAAAGTGCAATTTATCACATAAATGTGCACATCAATTTGAAGTCGTACATTAGCAAACACTTGTAAACAATCTATAGTAATGGCCGCTGATTAAAATATATTAATCCGTAGAAGTATGCTTCAGTATAAAATTCCTTCTACCATACCTGTTAAAAACCCCTTGACTACCGATGAGTACTGATGATGTTCAATTTATAGAAACAACCTTTTTGACTCGTTATATATATTTTCCATTTAATATCTATTCATGGTTACGTCGATACGGATCATAAAAATATCAACTCATTCACTGTCAATTCTTTACTCTAGTGCACTTCCAGATCGAATTCGGAGGCAATATCTGTGCCACATCTATGGGACAGTATCTCCCATGGTAAGTGACAAGGTAACGAACTCAGAGATGTTTTGAGTGATATATCACTGGAAAGGTGAGAAAATAACACTGATATGAGCGTACTAATTGCATGTTAATTCGTATCTACTTGTGAACATACAATCAATGGTTATCTCCACAGTGTACTTGAGTACGCATACCATACCTGAACAAAGCTAACAGAATCCTGCAAAATAGCCCACCTCCACAAAACAACTGTAAGTACCGACAGATTTGGAGGATTGTAAACTTCAGCTGAATCTACTATACTGCCAGATTACATCAAAAATACTAGTGATCAGAACGTCGTCACAGTCTATTCCAAGGTCTCGATTGACTACTGAAATGTGTGTCAATCACCGATTAAACCGTAGTTGAAACCATTTTACCATATTTCGTGTGTTGTTCACATCTGTTGGTCAGTTGAGTAGTTAACCTTAACGAGCACGTATCAATGCTAATTACCCTCGTGTTATTTTGTTTTATGCGTTAACATGGTTCGACATCTGAAACTTTTCTCCCACTTAAAAAGTACAACGTGATCTGGTCAAATGAACGTGTTTGTTCGTTCAAAGCTCAGAACCGTTAATGTTGGCGCTACATATTCACACGTATACGGTGCGTTGGGTTTAGTTTTGCACAGTCTTTAGGTGTGAACGTTGCAACAGCAGAACATGCAATTAGAATTCTTACAGTTCTATACGATGACTCAAGATGACATCAAACAACAAGACCCACACAATAGATGCTGGTAAAACATAGGCACATTTTCCTAATATTGGCGATTCAAATCATAATTCTTTTAGCGACCGTGCAAATCCAGTTAGTTGTTAATGAATATACAAGGTTCAACCGTAATCACTCACCCGTTAAAAAGTGGATTTGTTTTCTGATTTTATCTGAATAAGCGTAGAGCAAATGAGCCACAATAAACTTAGTCTGAATCAAAACGTTTCTCCAACATCACCACAAAGAACGTATCAGTTTTCTTCAATAAGCATAAAAGAAACGATGATAGCCGATTATCAGTGTGTATTAGTCCTGTTCAAGTGAAATTTTGATGACGGTACTATGGATTGTTAGAGAAAACTTGCCGGAGGTCCAGTTCATTTTCATATTTCCAACCTGAGCACGCGCAAAGTATCCTATCAATTTGTTGGTTTCTGAAACGAGCTGAAGTTGGTGGCATAAAATTGGCCAAATCCAGGTAAGTACGATTGTCCTATGCTAGAAACGGGAATATGCTTCCTGTCTTGATCTGCACGTTACCGAACTAACGAGTTGTTAGACCTACTTCATCCTCTTGCATTTAAATCGTCATGGTCGTCACACCGGAGGCGTCTAAGAACTACGACGTGAATAAGTTACTTCATTTTCAAACGACTTATACCCTAGGTGATACAAGCAAAATTCTGCAGGTTCTTCTCGGATATTAAAAATCTAACTGGAGTCTCAGAGTAGTTCGGTGCTCTCACATGCTCTTCTCTGTGGTATCAAGGCGAAACTGGCCGGCAGAACCATTTATGTTCCTGATTCGTCATTCATGCTCAGGTTCAGGCAGACATGTACGCTTTTAGTCGCTGATGCTTTAACTGGTCATGAAGCCACTTTGAAGTTGAGAAGTCTCACATCTGGACCGAACTGCCCACCTGCATTATAATTGCCTATGGAATGATCTTGAGGATTGATTGTCCGAGCGAGATTTCTCAAACAAATCAAGCTGGAATCCAAGAACTCCTCTGCTGAACTTTGGTGTTGTACTACTGATAAGTTGTTCAGCGGATATGATAATTTAAAAGACATCCAATTGCGAAAGTTCTTGGCTTTAGCTGGGCTCGAGAGAGCGAGATAGACATCATCGTCTGAAGCGACAGCTGTATTTCCAGGTGTGTTACGAAGCCAAATATGGAACTCAGAAATTTAATAACTGAATTCAGTAGTTATGTTATGTGGATTCCAGCGGACGATTCAGAAGACTGACCGACCAGGCTGGATCTCCCAAGCAGATGTGACCTCAGAGTCAATCAGGAACTCAAAACTTTGTTGACAGTTCTGACAATGTAATGCTGACCTTCTTACTATGTTTTACCCATTTCGGATGGATTTCATGAGAAGAAGAAGAAACGCGTCTCCTCAGAGGACTGTTATTTGTCGTGAGAGCACTGTGCTTGATATTGAATTTGGTTTTTTGATGTCTTCTTTAATCACCTTTCAAGTAAGTTCCACAGTGTTCGGAATGGCTTTTTAGAATACCTGTACGTTTAGCCTCACAAAGACAGCTAGAATTTTCCGTTATTGTAAGATGCGATCGAACCGACCTTTGGAGTTACTACCTGTTTACGTGATCGCCAAACTGCCGTTTATTCAGGGAGTCAATTAAGTGAATATTTATGTTCGTTACATCACCACAGCGATTGAATGCGCCATTCTTGCATCCAAATACCAGAGACTGTGATGCCATATTGTAACACTATGATGTTTCACGGGCATGCAGACTCAGCAGAATCTGGTGCTCATTGCCCATTATTCGTAAAGCACTTGTGACTTTGAGATGGGTATACAGCTGTTTCGTTCATTTTATTGGGGAATGATGTTATTTAGCCACACCTCGAAGGAATAAGCCCTACTTCCTCATACTCGACGGTCTCCTATATCCCCATAGCCCTGCCTTCGCATACATGTGCACACGTGATATTCATCGAAATATTAGCTGGCCAACTAACTTTCGAATACGTTATGAGACTGAAACGGTCTAGCCAAATACGATGAGGTTTGTCTTGTTTGTTTGCTACTACGGACCTCAAGTTCTGATCGATACCTCGTTCCTGGTTAGTAATGACTTTGTAAACATAACTTATTAAAGAGCATAGGAAAGCCTATTGCACAGATTGTACCTGAACAGTTGTGTTATTTCTGCACTCAGAATGTATAGTTTAAATTCGATGTTGTGACAAGTCGTTAAAAGATTATGTGTGTCAACAAGACTCCCACTGCGACTGCATTACACGCCTTTTCAGATGAAATAAGACCTCACCCGGTTTAGATCATACGTAGGAAAGTGTAACGCCTGTAAGCAGTAAGGAGATCTTCGATATATCTTCGATAAACAGTCCATTATGGAATAAAGCTGGCTGACTTCTTGTCCAATTTCGATTCGGACTGTAAAAGCCCATACTTTACACTGGAAGCTGAAAATGAAAAACTGATTCGACTTTCTGTATGAACTCTTACGCCATCCTGATGGTGCGTTATATCAATGAATGTGTAAGAACGATAGTTCAAATAACCCCCGATTCAATTTTGGGTTTCTATGCCACCTTGTTGTCATAACGTTTTGTGTATTCCACCTCCACTTCAGTCCTCTGTCTGTGATAAGGGGTATATTTCTGTGTCATTCTTTTATGTACACTCATTCACTTGTTGATGGAAGACTAGCTGCTTCCACCTGCTTGTAAAGGAAATGGATTGGACAAACGCATCGATACGAAGTCAACCGGCGATTCGCAGAAGGCTACGGCCAATCATGTCGAAAACGCGAGCAGACTGGCATGTCAGCGCGGTGACCAATCAGGATAGCACGTTGCCTTAGCATCGGATTTTGTTATAACGAGCATCGGAGTAAAACAAGTTGTTTAAGTGCGTCACGCGTTAAAACAAACAAGCTACAAGCCCAGCCGACCAACAAGAAAGGCCAAGCGTCAGCACCAATTGTAATTCTTCATTTTACTGATGCATCTTGTCTATAAAATAACCAACAGAAACTCAAGTAAACTGATATTTGCTTTGTGCCACAGGTCCTGCTTTTGAGTTCGTTTTGCAAAGTAGCTTTTTTTCAACACTTCTGACTACCCGCTATTCTGAGCAAGTTGGGAGACACCACCTGGTCTGTTTCGGTGGTAGGAACAACTAAGAAAATAAACAGAGCTCTTATTAGCACACCAGTTCGCAGTAACCCCTTTCTTTCTTTCTTATGCAGTCTCTACCATAATTCATCCAGTGGAGGGCAGTTAAATGTGATGTCTTGATCAACTTTGAAGCTGCAACAGCTTATCAATGAAAAGCTTCAATGTGCACCCGACAAAGTCATTCCCACGTATGTGGTCCTATTTTGACCACCCCGACTGAGTTATTCGATCGACAATCCGATAGCAAACCGGAATCTCAAGTCTTACATAACATTTGTATCGTTGAGGCTAAGGACTTAAGTAAATCACCACTGTTTACCCTAATAACGTCTACGTACATCCTTTTCATTTTATACTACGTCTGACGATGGAGCAGCAGAAAACAGCACAACTGCTGTATTCTGTTTACACCAAGGTACTTTTCGACACCCCAGATGGGGCTCTTGTCAGGGCTCACCAACGTTGAATGATCTGAGAGCTTAGCTTCCATCCCATAAGTCGAGAGATTAAAACGTTGTTGTACAAGTCTATCCTCGGCAAAGCCATTTGCACTAGAAATCAACTACATTTAATAGACCACTAAAATTAAACCCTTGCTAAAATACACAACATCGCAAATCGTAAACTGTTAAAATCAGTCATTCATTTCCGGGCATGATGTATACTTATTCCACGTGTTTACTACTCAAATCATTTAAAGACCCTTTAAGGAAAAGGAAATCTAGCCGCTCGAATGAAATGGACCTTTTGAAGAAAACTCATACTTTTGTACTAATTACAAAAGCTGTCTTTCTATGAATAAAGTGTGTGGCTGCTGAAACTGTGCGTTTTTTCACAAAATTCTCACTGTTCATTGCAAAAGCCGCTACCATAAAAGTAACATTGTAATTACACATATGCAGTTCTAGGCATAGTTTTCCTAATCTGGAATTCCTTACAATTATATTACAACGTTGTTTATTATACATCTTTGCACAATAGTTAAGACAAATTTCTGTTTCATTTTTATTTGTCAATTTGTTGTCAACTCAAAGAATCGAATGGATACAGTATAATTCTTTACTTAATACTAAATCATGATCAAATATCGGCTAGCTACAGTTACATCTTTGTCCTTAGAAGCGAAGAGTACATTTCTTCTGCAGTAGTCCATAATAAAACTAAATTATAAGCCACTGGAACTGAACCCAAAGTTTTCCCAACTGTGACTGAGCTGTGATACCGCGCAAAGTTGCTTTATTCATCTTATTTTATCCCTGTAAGAAGAGATTTTTTTTATTAAACGACGAGACAAATATTTCATCTGATATGCATTTCGATTTTGATTAAGAACACATACTTTCCCATGTTCCGTGTGATTTCTTTGTTTTTGCTAGAAAAAGGGGAAAAGGTGTAAAAATGCTAAATTATATTGGGAAGGATTACTTCTGCCTTTCGATTACTTAATCAATTCGAGGTGAGACCACTTGAATATTTGTGTAATTAGAAAGGTGGAGACAGTAACCACACATTGCATGTATTATGCCGTGACATTTTTGATGTATTGTTACACCTACATACTACAGTTTGTTAACTTTATCAATTCAAATCGACCTCACGAAAAACGTTACAGGGAGATATCAATTGCCGATTGGTGTAACTCCGTTACCACCACCAATGCAACCAAGGTGAAACAAAAAATTGTGGTTAAACTGAGAGGATGGGTCGATGTTCTGTAATTATAATTACCTTGGTATGTAGGAGAATGCTTTGGTTGGTCGTCGTGCAGACTACATCGAACCTGTTAGCTGTTTCACTAAGCAGTTCTTTAATGCTGTGCACTCGAATTTTGGCAGAACAGCTCTCATCTTAACAACTCGAGTGAGGCAGCAAATGTTACGTCTCCTAGTCACACGCCTTGTGGTAATATCTATGGGAGTAGAGTTAAGTATGCAAGTCGAATCAGCAGCCGGTTGCAGACTGTTTGTTCCTCCATCATTGCTTCGGATATGGGTTTGCACTAACAGACGACTGACACCCCTCTGCGACTCGATTTGATAAATGTAACTGTCTACAGTCTACAATCTGTCTTAGCATAAATCGTGTAACATGGCATAACTTAATTTGCTTCTCAAGGCAATCACGGAAAACAAGTGGTCTATTTATTTTTGCGAATAATAATAATAATATAATAGTTAGTAATAATAATAACCCGAGAGTGTTAGTCAACAAGACTGTCCACTGCTAGCTTATCCTTTGAGATCTTTTGCTCAATATAACATAACTACTTTTAGTTACTAACTCGACTGCAAGTTGCTTTTGTCAACTGCCTCAAAAATGGTGAAGTTTATAGATCAACGTGGATGTTAAGAACAGCTTGAAGAAATGTGCGGAAACGCAGTTTGCCTCAATCTGCTTTTTGAAGTAAGGTGACAAGTATGTCACTTTCTTTCGGGGAATGTTGAGCGATGCAAGTATACTCAACGACACCGAATACTAGGAGAAAATCAAGCCGCCAGAAGCGTGATACTACTAATATAGACAATATGATCAAGTACAGAAACAAACCTCAGTTTGTTTGCGTTCGCGGGGTAAAGTACAATCATTGGCCGCAATAAGCCATCAAGGGTCTAAGGACGCGACAAGTGCAAACAGGCGACGGGCAGGCAAGGTCTAACCGACAACACACGGTCTGATTGATCCAGTGTGTGATTACGTGCCCGGCCTTCGAACAAACCGATTAGGCGTTGACAGTACCATGGCGGTACGCAAGACGGCCGCATTCACAGGGGTGGGTAAGGACTGACTGACGGAGAGCAACGGGTGTGTGTGCGAGTGAGTAAAAATCAACGACTGGGGGTGGGACGAACTGGAGAATTTGCACTTTTAGATGCATGTTGCGAGAATAACAACGACAGGAACTTGGCTACACAGGGTCACGAGAAGTGAGACGGAGTCAGTCGAAGGGAAGTTTAATGTCTAGAAAATGTCTTACCCCGGCCGCCAAAATTCCATGCAGGTATCAATCGATGAAAAATGTCACAATTCAAATGCCCACCTAAGGTGCTCACAAAAGGTAAACAAAACGCATAAGGGAGGCCGGAGACTTACATCTCAAAAAAAAAAACACTGGCGAGGCCTTTGTCCCCGGCTTGCACTGAGTGCATCTCTCAGGCGTCTCATATGTGGAACAGTGTAGTTGGCTGAAAGTCGCTTCCTATGACTACCACCTTACACTCTCGACGGAAATGAAGCTCTTCTGCTGGACTCCATCTTGGTCATTTCACTTTCGTCGGTTGCTAATGACCAGTTCACGATAGAACGTGAGCAAATCTCTGTTCCTTTTTAAAATCAGTCTGTTATGTAGTTTACAATATTACAGTCGTTCACTTTCCCTATCCATTTTTGTAAAAGGACAACACAGATTCAGATGTATGTAAGCTTGTTGTATCCCCTAATTGTACATTTCCGGTGAATTCAGCGAATTGGATATGAAAAGCGAAGTCCACATATTGGTCCAGATTAACGCTGTGGATATTCTAGAATACGATTTATCTATAATTGACTTGTTTTATGACAACGATATCCAGAGCTAATACTTGTATGAATGGTTTTACAATCTGCAGTACTATTTGCTGGAAGGTTGAGCTCAGCTTAGATTAATCGTCATTGTAGAAGTACGAATTGTCAGGATTGACTAGGCGTATGATAAACATTTTTGACGGTACCATAGTTTCCGACCTTTGATCACCCATAAACACGAGTACATATTTACAGTTCTGAGACTTTGTGGACTAGTCATTAAGCAAAGCAGCTGGAAACTTTAGTTTCAGGAAGATTTGAATAAGTGACGGATTTGACAGTGTGCTTTTATCATTCGATCTTAACTCAGCATCCATTCACACAAACTTACCGGATTTCGATGAGGGTTGATTGACTTTGTGCAATTTGGCTAAATAGTGTTTTAGAAAGAATGGCAAACTGAAAAAGCACATATGGTATTGTTGAATAAAATTTCACGGGTTATGTAAAATGACGGCGATAAATAATGGGAATAAAAATATCAATTCAAAACCGTCAACAGAAGCATTTACACAAACACTGTACAGTCCTAGAGAAGCCCGTTCGCGAACAAACACGATACTTGTGAGGAATGCGTTACACTGCTCATCCTGCCTCGCCCAGCTCGATTCAGTACTCACACGTAGCAACATGCTATCCTAGTTTGTAATCACCTAAACAAAAACCGTATGATGCGAATATCTCGTGTCGACCCGAACTAAACGACCTTCTCATCCCAAATATAGTGTTCCTCAGGGTGAACCAGGTTCCCAGAGAACAAAGTACCTCATTCTGGACGACGTTCTCGAACGAACTGTCCATACCGATCTCGCTAACGCAACAAGTTGCCTTCATCATGGATACAATGACCAAATCACTCATGTTCACAGGATGTGGAACGACACGGCCCAGTAACGAGGCAAAACCGGGGCGTGCCAAACGACGCCCATTGTTTTCACAGTATGGCCGTGGTGTGTCACACTAAAGTCCACAAATGACGCGTGGTGCATGACGTGCCTCAGATTCTACGCATAAATTGTTGGGGTTTGGTCAAGTCTCTTAGTGATTTGTAAACCTGTTCGGTTCAGGAATACAGCTTTTTATTATCCACGGATTGGTGAGACACTGTCATGATGGCACAATCCGTTGGTTAAGTATCGCATCTTCTCTTTGTCCATGTATACTCACTGGTGCATGCTGGTTCCCAGTCCAGCATTGCCTCTCAATCGTTGAACCGGTTACGGAGTCGTTTGTGAACAGCCAGGCGTTATCGGCCGTGGACCTTGGTGGCCGTATCACTGTTCCATAGAGCTGTGTGAACACACTGGAGATGCGCGTTCACTCCCCTTCGGGCTAGAAAGACTGTGGTTGTAGCGATGTGTTGTGCCCGTTCGCTAACCCAACTCGATCAGGATGCCTGTTCGCTGGGGAGGCTCTTTGATTTGAACACCGGATATTATATCGCGGTCCACAAACCGTGGACAATCGGTTTTACCATGGTTATTTCCGCTCTGCCCTTCAGCCGTCAAGGCATCCATCAAACTGTTAGATGCCGTTCGCTCTAGCACCCAAGACATTGCTTGATCGACCTACCAGAACGTCAGAACGACCACTATGGCTTAAGCGTGTTCCTGTCTGAGTGTTATCTCCAGGCTTGTGCGTAATCGTTCAGGGAAAACTAAACAGAATTATAAACAAAAGCACACCTAACGTCTGCCGGAAAGTGCATAATTTTAGTTAACTTGTCTGACATCAGTCAACTGTCAGGGGAAGTGTCATAGAGTGGTCTCAAACTCTGTGTTAAATTGCAGTTAGGATGAAAAAGTGCCTTTTCGTAAGTCAAGTCTGTCACTGTAGCATTAATGATTTGCTTCTTCTCGCTTTCACGTTTCTTTCAAAGAGTTCTTGGGCTGAACACTTAACGAGCAAATTGAACATCACTTCCAATTAGGATAGAGTCAGCTACGTGTGGGAGACTAACATCAACGAACAGTTGTACAGATAACCGAACATCGATGATTACCAATAACAATAGCCGGCTGTTTAAATGTTGATTAGGAACAAGTGAAATGGAATTTTTTTAAAAAGATATCTAGAGTTTACAGACTGTTAGCATTCTCAGACACTCAATAGTCTAGGGAAAGCCTATGAATAAGAAGAGAGATAGATGTCAAGGACGACTATGCGGAGTTCGTTTAGATGTAGACTAAAGCTATACAAGTCGTATCGGTTTTCCGATCTCAACGATGAGGTGACCGTGACAACGGCGAAATTTTGCAAACAAACCGTACGAATAGATTTCTTAACAAATACTAATGGTCAGTTGACTACCTTTTGAGTAGTTAATCAAAACATGTACATTAAGGGCTCGAGAATATGTTGAACCTGACTGGAAGAATGTTCATTACAGATGTGCAAAGAATCCAAATAAAAAACCGAAAGGCACATAACAACGAATTAAGCGGCATTGAAAATAAGGTGTAAAAAGGCTGTGAACTCACCTAACGTTTCGAACTGAAGAACCAATACCAAAATTGGCAGTAGCACGAAAACCAGCTGCTGGATTGAATACATGATTCTGACGAGCGTGAACGATATCCAGATAGTAACAAGTTAAGTAGATCTGGCTATGACAGACAAAGTGACAGCCAGCCAATGTTTATTCGAATCGATGAAAATAAGCCCCACACAAATAGAACGCAATGGCTGATTGGCCGCTTATTGTTCAACTTGATAACTCAAACGTCTTTTCAAATTTGTGTTACGACAATACAGCTTTAAGTTTTCAACTGGTTTTTGTTACAGTATTGCAAGTTTTGCAATTCCTTCAACCGTTATCTCTTTGGCATCACATACACTTGACGTGAAGAACAACTAATTTAGTAATTGTTGAACTGTAAATTTAACAGCAATCATTGAGAAAGCTTCGAAATGTCTGTGTTGTGCCATCAAAAATGAGCTGTCTAAACGTTGCTATGAAAATTTGTATTCTTGTTCATCAAAATCTCATCAGATCTTAACAGCTGACATCCGGCTCGTAGGAGAAGGCTGATATTTTGTTACAAATTCGTACATCCTTAATATATCCAATTAACGAAGCCAGCTTATAGCTCAGTCGGTCCTTTAAGAAGTGTCGACCAGATGCAAAAATTTAGTGCGTCTTACGAATTATTTTAAATTTTCTTATGCATCACCTGAGTAAACTAGTTTGTATTATGCTATGTGTAGTAATGTAACGTAATTCAATCAATTATTAACCATAGTCAAGCATACCTTTGCCCGTTCATTTTACGTTTACTCAATTTTCCGTCATAGTTTCGGTATGAAATACTGCGCCACCCAATTCACTAGTGCAGTTTAATAAAACATTAGTGTTTGTGATCCACATACTAGACCAACTTCACACTTACAGCTTCTCGAAAACCAATATTACTGTATTATTTGGTGAGCATTAGGACAACTTAAAGGACCGAACAATAAAATTTCATTTAAAAATGTTAATGTTGGTTTGAAGCACAAAACTCTTTTTCATTTCAGTGGAAAGTTTTAAAAAGCTTAGCTTTTCCCCCCGACGAACAATTGAGTAGGTCGACTGAAATTCCCTGTTGTGCTGGAACAACTTCGAAGGTTGTAATCTTTGAGCCACAGGTAAACCCTTTTATGATTCAGAAAGAGTGTGTCGCGCTGTTTGTCTGAATTCTTCACTCAATTTATCCTAGCATTTGGCAATTTATAATTCGGTCGTGCCTAATGTGAGGTCAATGGCGCAGTGGTAAACACGGTTGCCTCATGAAAGCATGGCCGGAGTTCTAGTCCCGGCAGTGGCAAGGATATGCACTACTGACGAGCTCTAATGAGAGCGAAACTCGAGTCTAGTGCTTCTTTTCGAAAGGGGCCGACTGGAAAGTCTATGGGAATGCGACAGCTGCGATCAATTGTGGGTGATGTTCAACTTGAAATTTTAAATTTGTTGTCAAAATTGTACTAAAGAAGGACTTACTGTGCTGTACAGCAAAATCTTTTGTCAACCGGAGAACTTTGGGAGATTTTTATCCTGACTATCAGTTAACAAACAGTTTATTGATGAAAAACATTTTGGTTACCTCTAGTTCGACCATCGAAATCCTCACCACATTTGCCTATTCATCTCTACATGCCAGGAGTGTGGTATTTGATTACAATAATGCATTCCATATGTTAGATAGAAACCGTTAGTTATCGAACTTTGAATCTTATGTAACTTAACAGGTTGTATGACTATTCCGTGAAGTGTTCACGGCTTGCACGCTGGGATAGTTTAGCATCTACGCTGATGTCAACCAACGCCAATGTCTGGTATGGTGTAATTCTTTTTCCCTCTCTTCACCAGGAGTTTCACGGAATAATACATGATCAGTTTATAACTTACAAACTTCCTGATATAGCATTCTCTATCGTTCATCACTTAGACGTTTGTTTTTTAAGCCCGACAATCTCCACCATGTGGTTTTCTTCACCAAAGGCCACGTTACTCATTGATTACATTAACGGTACTCCAGATCCTCACACAAGTGGAAGCCAATGACTGCAGAATGCTAACGTTAGTCGTGTAAACATGGTTCTTATTACAAATAAATGAGGTGTGAGCATATCCCTCTCGTAGTTATTAGTTGTTTGTCTGACATTTCTTATAAAGTCATTGTAATTTCTGTCACATCTTCAGCAGTTGGTTGTACATTTTGTATACGCTAGCATTCTCACGTTATTCAGCTGTTATTCTTGCATACCTTCTTTTGATAGATTGGCACCTGCTAACACAGGTTTTGATCTCCCGTCAATTGGCATTATTCTGCATACAAATTCATGCTATCACATTTTATTCCAGACATATCAATGGTTTAAGACAGAGTCTCCTTCTGCAGCCTTTTGTGTTTAAACTGATCCCGTTTAACGTCACACTCATCTACTAGGTGTATATTTCGCCCGTTTTATTATGGTACTTCATCGCACGAACCTTTTTTTTTATCTCTGATCTTGTTCGCTTTTTATCTGACAAGACCAAAACGTATTTCTTGAAATATTGTGTCACTTTATTGAAAAATTTTCTGCCCTTGTTTGGTCACAGTTCAGAATGAATAACCCTAAAGTGTACGTCACACTGTACATCGAAATCGACAACTCGATAACGTTTACTGAACGATACAACTACCCGAGTCAATGGGAAATCTAGATCGTCAGCTTATCCACGTTGATAATTTGCTAATTGTGTTTTCTATTAGACCTAATGTGTACTAAGAGTCCGCCGACAAATTTTCCCCTGATATTAAGCGCTTTAAATTGATAATCACATTTGTGGTCAAAATATGACGGGTAATGCAGCTACCTGCAGGAAGACGGACGTGTGTAGTCAGTATCAACAATCCTCCACATTCTAACGAAGGTATGTTTTTAGCGATCGGCTTTGTTCATTAACTATATGAACCCTAATCCGAGCTGCCGTTTCATTCAGCCAGTCACAATGGTGTTGAGCCTGACCAGAAGATACTGAAATTTGGGCCGCCGTTCACCTCAACATTTCAGAAGAAAATGCGCTACCAAAAAGGTTAAGAAGAATATTAAAAGAAGACTGAGAGGAAAAACTAAAAATGGAGGTATGCCATTGACTACGGCACACTGCCATTTCGGATAGCGTTTCTAACCGGCGATCTGAGTGATCACGAGGACCCCAGCCAGGCAGGCGACACCTACCCACTTTGCTCAGTGGAGCAGTCAGGGTCTTCATATTTCGTGACCACGTTGTTGCTTGACCACCATGTGGTTTCACCCAACTGTTGGTGGTCTCAGTATATAACGCCCGGTATGGTAAATATGCAGCTGGCGTGTGGAATACGAACTCACTCAAAATACTGTCATCAAATCTCTCTTCACTCGAGTTCTAAATACCCGTAAAGTACCTGTTGTGTAGAGAACTAAATTGTCGTGAAGAAAATTTTGCAAGAACGTATAATTAACTTCAGGAGACTTGTAATTATTTTTTGTTAACTTTGGAATCTAGTGTCCCATGTGCATACTTTTATTCCTGTATTGTGTAACATAGGAAAAGAGCTACAATAAATGTGTTTCATTTCCAAATCGGTATTGGAAAGTTTGAATTTGCAACAATACGACAAAATTCGTCGTCCATACTTTTCTGACTTTATGAGTACCATTAAGCAAGATTCGCTGTTTTGTTAACAAGGTTCACGGTGGAACAAAACATATTTGTTGTACATGCTACGGGAGGCAGGGATTATTTCTTTATCTCAAAATTAGCGTCAGGTTTGAACTTATAGTTGTCAACGATAATTGGTCACAAAATGTCATAATCTTCTCAGTCTTTCTATGCGAAAAGATTATCGTTGAATTTTAAATGATCGTCTATGCGAGTAGGTGTATACTCTGATATACCTGTTACCTGCCATGTCGGTATCACCATAAATCCGTTCGATCAATACTGTGGTGGGAGTGCTTAAGATCCAGGTACACGTATGTGCCCAGCTCTTTCGGCTGACCTATATTAGTTGGACATGATCAATTGAGATGTTCTTCACACTGTATACTTGGCTACAGTAAAGGCAAATCTGTTTGAGAATGGTCAGTGAGTTCTCCATATTGAGGCTTTTATTATAAAGACTTGAGTTACAGTGAAAACAGATTCATACTTTACAGTAAGGAGGCATTTTTGATTAGGTATCTCATTTCACATAACTGCTTTTTTTGTACTGGCGCTGTGCTTTACTTTGTAGACTACCTTAGATACACTATTCATGATAACTAAGTAACTGAAGTCAATCAGGTGAACATCAGTTACACTTCAAGCTCAAACCAACTTTGAAGCTCACAAGAAGACGTTTATACGCTCTTTCAGGCAATCGTATTGTATTGCCAGCAGTATTGTCAGTTTGATGTGTATACGCAAAACCTGGTCACAAACATGATAATGTAGTTGTTTAAAGTGTTAAAACGACGGGAGGTGAATGGAAACCCACGTACGATTAAACAAATAATTAAGTTGTTCCGGTGGCTTCCGTGCTTTTTTTGGTCAACTCAAACAACGAAATTCTTCTTAATGGGAAGCATCTGAAACATTATTATTTGTTAAGCTGCATCCTGATGCCTGCTTAATAATCCGAATGAATAGTTTCGCTTAAACATTTGATTTCAGAATAATAAAGTGCGTATGTATACAGTAACAATCGTGTACTACGATTTAAACTACCTGAATAGGAAGAGTGTAGAGTGAATTGTAATTAACGTAAGATAAACAGAATCAACAATACTGTTTGCCATACTGAGAAAGTAGGGGAATAACGACAACAGAGTAGGCTGGTTACGCTTCTTAATACAACTGGTGGTACGACCCACCTATAACTGTATTCCGTACAAGCAGCCGAGTCCCGAACTTCCTTGACATTCCTGGATTAGTGAGCTAATCGTTTTTATCAAATGAAATACACCATGCTCAAACTGGTTAGCACCGCAGTGTGCCTAAGTATTTATCAACTAACACATTCAGGATGAAAAGAAATGACCTCTTAAATTGATATCGTCTCTTGGTAAACACCATGAAGAGGTGAAACGAACAGTACGAATGAAGTAATGTAAGCTCAGCTGGCGTGCAACGCGTATGATTGGTTGGCGGTATCCGGATCGGATTAGCCTGTCACAGTGACCGAAGCCAAAGGACACTTGCGCTTCAAACCATCACCCCAAGTGGCTTGCGCCGTACCACTCGTGTTCCCACTCACACACCACGTATCGGTGTAACCCGGGAATAAGACCAGAGGCGTGTGGTTGAGGCCTTTGTGTCCAGCCGGCCAATGCTGATTAGCCAATTGATAAAGTAACATAAAACTGGAACCCTTAACTCTCGGAAGATAAACAGAGAGAGGGACTGCAACAGTAAGATGTCCAGGCTGTCCGGTCCAACATAAGCTCTTACTAACATCCGAAATCAATGTTACAACGCGAAAGACTTACCTGGATAACATACATATATCTCTGCTTTCGACCACCAGGATTTCGCCAACCTGATTCCAGTTTTGTCCGCACAGTAGCTGCTTTGGAATATGGTCATCGCCCATCCGACGGATGTGCTCTACCCAACGAAGTTGATTAAGCATCAGCCTGGCTTCCAATCCATCCATGTCCGTTTGCTGCAGTACCTCGGTGTTCGAAATCATTTCTGACCACCGAATACCCAAGATGCGTCTTAGACATTGCAAATGAAAGCGGCTCAGACAGCGCACGTTCCGCTGATACAGTGTCCACGTTTCATTGGGTTGTGAAACACAACTTAATAGCCATCTTAAGGCTGCGGTTCTTCCAGACGCGTCTTTCAAGACGTTCGAAAGCAGCACTAGTCTTTGCCACGCGGACCCGTAACTCGCGGTCCGCAGACAGATCTATGAACAAGTTGCTACCCAGATAGCAGAAATCTTCGCAGCTGTTGACAGCATATCC